>JAECUM010004923.1:0-94640 GCA_016617855.1 Megalonaias nervosa
AAACGAACCACTTATCTGTTGAAAATTCCTGCGGGCTATTATTTTAGTGGTCAACATTTGGTGAACGCCATTGCTGACAGGTTCAATTTCATGTTTGGAAAAGCCTTGGAGAAAGCCAGATGTGTCACTATCGAGTACCACAAAATAGCTCGTCGCCTAATGATGAAATTTTCAGAGGACAAAGTATTGGCCATTACATATTGTCCTTGAATTGTATGACATTTTGGGTGGAGACACCAAGTTGATCAAGATGAAAAACGAAATACCAGCCATGACCAGTAACTTGGATTTTGCGAAATATTTTTGATTCCCTGTAGAAATGAAGCAAGGACTGAATTTGATGTTTGTGTATTTTGATGTGGTGGAGTACAACGTGGTGGGACACACCTCCGTACCGTTACTGCGTGTCATTCCTTTCAAAGTGGATTCTGCCACGAACGCTGACGAGGAAGGTGGAAACACCTATCATGTTCACCGCGAATTTGTACATCCTCACTATTTACCCGTCAGTAAGTCGTATTTCGACGCTGTCAACATTACTATAAAAGGAGATCTGGGACAAAATATTCCATTCACCAAAGGGAAAGTCACAGTGAAACTCCATTTTCGAAAACGATTACTCTAACCCTTTGTCAGTCATGTACCCTGTGTACCAAGAAGTCGCTCGATAGCGAGGACATGGTTTAGGTGATATGCTAAAATCAGCCTTTCGTAAAGTGGCTCCCGTTTTGAAACCGATGGTGACACGGGGATTGCACGCCTTAAAAGATGCCGCGTTGACGCACGGCAGAGAATTTCTCCAAAATGTCATCATTGACAATAAAACCCCAAAGAAGCTTTCTTGAGAGCAGGCAAAAATATCTTGCTTCAAACGGGCAAAGACATTTTGGGCCGAAGAGAAACTCCTATAAATGTCCTGGGCAGTGCCGAGTCAGGCATTCCTGCTTCCCTGACGCCACAGCAAGGACAAGGCAGAAAAAGACGACGAAAACACCCCTTCAGAGGACTTCACGCCCATAGAGCTAGAAAGACTAAGAAAAGAAAAACTGTCCGAGAGTTAGACGTTTTTGATTATTAAAAAAAGAAAATGATGCACCGAGAGTCTTGTGCTTGTTCCAAGTCGGAACTAGATCTGTTTGCCATGCCACCCACCATGATGACGATGGAAGAATTCTAATTGGTCGAATTTCATCCCGTCTCCTCTTTGATGGATTCAGCTCCCATCGAGTTTGAAATCAAAGGACAACCCGAAGATTACATAGCAGTTACTTGTATCTGAAACTGAAAGTGATCAAAACCGACAACACCAATCCGGGAGCCGATGCCAGAGTAGCTCCCGTCAACAATTTCATGCATTCCTTGTTCAGCGAAGTGTATTTGTACTTGAATAACAAACTGGTCAGCAGCAGTATGGATAATTACCCTCACCGAGCGTACCTAGAAAATCTCTTGACGTACGGAAAAGAGGCCAAGAACACTTATCTGGATGTTTGCGTGGTATGGAAACCTGACACCGCAGGTGAAAACACGTTTAACGACACAGCCGTGACAGCCGATGATAATCCTCACAATGTGGATTTTAACAACCGTCGAAGGAAAATCCTGCAAGCTCGTAATTTAGAACTGATGGATCGCTTGCATTTGGACATGTGGTTGCAAGACAAGTATTTGCTCAACGGAGTGGATATTCGCCTCAGACTCAATCGCGGCAGTGTCGCTTTCCAGTTCATGGCTCATGCCAACGAGTACAAAACCTTCATCCAAGAAGCCAGACTTTACGTGCATCGCGTAGAAGTGTTACCTAAAGCGGGAAACGAGATCAGTCAAATATTGAGCAGATCGACCGCCAAGTATCCGATACGACGTGTAGAAGTGAAAACGTTCACCATTGCTGCTGGACTCCGATCCAAGATCGAAGATCATCTGTTCCAAGGACAGTTACCCAAACGTTTAATCGTTGGTATCGTCAGTAATGCATCCGTCAACGGAGCCCACGATCAAACATCCTTTCCAGTTTAAGCACTACAGAGTGCCCAAGATCGAAGTCAGTCGCGATGGCAAGACCTTGTGTACCAGACCCTTCGAACCTAACTTTGCCCAGAAGAATTACTTGAGATCGTACTTGTCCCTGTACGAAGCTACCGGACAACTAGGAACCAACACCAGTCACGGTATTTCTTACGAGTATTATGTAGGAGGTTACACTTTGTGGGCTTTTGATTTCACTCTAGATCAAGGGAGCGACGAGGGACATTTCCACCCTATAAAATCCGGTCAACTGCATGTGGATCTTCAGTTTGCAGAAGCTCTCACCGAGACGGTCAACGTCATCTTGTATGCCGAATTCGATAATACCATAGAAATCAACAGTTTGAGAGAAGTCATTCTAGACTATTAGAAACAATGGAAGACTCCTATCCCTCATTGAATGATAGAGAATCTTTGGACATGGAATGGGAGGATAGCGTGAAAACAGAACCCCAAGACCTAGACAAAGAGAACGAGTTAGTGGTCACGTCTAGATGGCCAGAACAAGAACAACATTTAGAGTCCTGTTTTGCTAAACACCTGGCGGATACAATTACGGAATTGAGTAAGAAATATTGTTATGGATGTCAAAACGATCATCCCAGTCAAATTCAACACGATAAATGTATGATGATGAGCCAAGAAGAAAAATTGGACGAGTATCTGGACGACGCTTGGAGTCTCATCTCGGAAGAAGCAGTGTTGCATGAGTGGTATAAAGACTTGCGTGATCATTCCTGCCCTCCACTGAGTACTCTAGAGATCTATCGCATCGAAGCTCTCTTAGCCCAGAGTGCGGAGACAAGGCGAAGAAACGGCTACTTGACAGAGCGTTTCAAACAAAAAGTCTGAATTGAATTGATGACTTATCATTACCTGTGAAAAAAACAACACAACAAAAAAATGGATACCTGGGAACTTTATTACCTTTTGAACAATAGTTCGTATACTGCTTCTTGGAATCCTGTTGTGTGCGCTAAAGATGAACTACCTCATCGCAAACCTCAAGACCATCAAGCTTATCTCATCAACACGGACGAAAGTCATCTCCCAGGAACTCACTGGGTTGCCGTCTACTTCCCTCAAGAGAATTGTGTGGAATATTTTGATTCGTATGGATTACCCCCTTTGGAAGACGATATCATTGACTTTATGAAAAAAAATGCCCAGACGACACGATTCAATAATGTGAAATTACAAGGCACAGATTCCATGGTTTGTGGACAATATTGTGTGTATTTTCTTCATCAATGCAGTCTTGGATATCCTTTAGAACATTTAGTGACTTATTTTGATCGTCACTCTTCTAGAAATGATGAGTAAGTAGATCGATGGTTTTGTGACCATTATGGCTATCTTTTGTCTTTAGCTAGGTAACGTAGTGTACATCAATGGCCTCATGACTTCCATCAATGGAAATCTCACATGATTTCACAAAGTTGTCAACCTTGTCAAAAATAATTTGTTTGATGTTATTGTTACTTGTTAATTGTTAGTAGTTGATTGTTGGTTGAATAATAAATGTTGTGTTTTTGAGAAAAATGTGTCTGTCGTTTGTTTTCAAAAAAACACTGTGAATATATGCTCTTTGACTTTCTCTCTATCCCTCACCATGACATTCGCAATCATAGCGTTCCGACACTAAAACCTAGTAGGGATGTTTTCGATCGCGTCCGCGTTTGAACCATATAAAGCGGGTTGGTCTCCAGTCTGGCCATCCACTGTTGACTCGTCAACCTATGAACATGCCTTCCAGACTAGCCAGGCTGAACGAAGCTTACGTGAATTTACATCGTGTCAGGCTAAACCTGATACCTAAGCCTGAAGAGATAGAGAATGTCAGGATGTTAGCCATAGCCCAAGACCTGATAGAAGAGGTCTTCAGAGAGGAAATCAAGAAGAAACAAGAAGAATGGACAGAGAAGTACAGACTTCAGAAGCGGAGAGAACAGCAACAACAAACAACAACAGCAGCAACAGCAGCAGCAGCAACAAGAACCAGACAGAGGTTTTGTCGACTGCCGTATGGACACCAAAGAGTTCTCCTTCTCTTTCCGCAGAAGCAGACCGCATCGTATAGGAAAGCCTGCTGCCAGACGGGGACGCAATCTTAGACACTAAAAAAGATTCCCATCACTCCCCGTCAACAAAAAAAAAACAGCCCTTTTCAGGGCTACCACAATACTCTAGAAAAGACATACTAATTCAAATTGCCAAAACAAATTTCTTTGTGTGTGTGTGTGTGTGTGTGTGTGTGTGTGTGTGTGTGTGTGTGTGTGTGTGTGTGTGTGTGTGTGTGTATGTATGTGTGTGTGTGTGTGTGTGTGTGTCTGTGTATATGTTTGAAAAAAGAAGTGTGTCTATAAGCACTTAACTTTCTCTGTCTTGTCAAATCGTGCATGTCTGTGTTTGTAAGTAAAAAGTCAACGTGAGTGCTTCTTTTAGGTCCGCGCGTTTGATGTGATGGTAAGTTTTGGTGTTACGGGATGTTTACCTTCACGTCCGTGCTTCAAGCATATAAACTACGCGATCGTCAGTCTGGTTACCCATCGTCAACGAGACAACTATAAAGAATGAGCAGATTAAGTAAATTGTTGGAACTCCAAATGCACCTGGAGTATGCCAGACATATTTTAGACGAGCTGACTAAGGAGGCAATACAGGAGGAATCCAGAATAAAAGAGGAGGAAGAGAAGAGGAAAAAGAAGAAAGAGAAGAAGGAAAGGATCCTGCCACACATCATAATGAGGCCTAAGTGTGAGGTGAAGCCTGAGGTGAGGACACCTCCACAGGCACTACCAGCTCCACGTCAGCTACAGCCACAACCACAACCACTACCACCAATACCAATAGTCGCTGTCCCCCAGATGGAAAACTGGGAGGAGATTATGGAGGAGTTGGAGAGACAGCGGCAAGAGTGGGAGCCGCAGCGTCAGCAACATTATCCCCGGCTGCAGAATAGAAGACAGAGGGAAGTCTTCACCATCCCTCAGAGTGAAAACTGGGATGATGACGCCAGTCAACCCCCCTCTGCACTTCCAACAACACAAATCAATTGGGAGAATGACTGGAGCAGACGTTGTGTGTGTGGTGCCCGGCCTGGAAGGTGTCACCGTTAACCAGGTGCATTTGGAGTTGGAAAAACAGCCCTTCTCAGGGCTAACCAGATCTCTAGAAAAGAGACACTATTCAATTTGCCAATTGGTGTGAATGTGAAGTAGTGTGACTATAAATACTCACTTCTTTACTGATGTGTGTGTGTGTGTGTGTGTGTGTGTGTGTGTGTGTGTGTGTGTGTGTGTGTGTGTGTGTGTTTGCGTTCGCACTCGTTTGTGAGAATAGTATAGTGTGCATGTTTTATGCATTCTCGTTCGTTGGTGAGGATAGTAAATATGGTGTGTTTTATGCATTGTCGTTCATTGGTGTGGATAGTAAATAGGTGTTTGTTTTATGCTTTCTCATTCGTTGGTGAGGATAGTAAATATGGTATGTTTTATGCATTGTCGTTCATTGGTGTGGATAGTAAATAGGTGTTTGTTTTATGCTTTCTCATTCGTTGGTGAGGATAATAAATATGGTATGTTTTATGCATTCTCGTTCGTTGGTGTGGATAGTAAATAGGTGTGTGTTTTATGCATTCTCGATCGTTGGTGTGGATAGTAAATAATATGTGAAGTGAGTGTAAGGGATGTTTTCGTTCACGTCCGTCCTTGAAGTATATAAAAGCATAGCGTTCGTCATTCGCGCCATTCAACGCTGAATATAAAAAATGGCTAGCAACATGGAGAGAATGATAAGATTGCTGGAGGTGGTAGACACACTAGGCATGGTGGAGGAGATGCTACTTAGAATGCAACTTGGGGCTTATAGCCCGCACAGATTGGCTATGGAAATCAACAATTTAAAGAGAGGAAAGGAGATATTAAATGAGATGATTAGAATTGAAAAGGACGAAAAGGAAGATTTAGAAGACAAAAGGAGGATGAGGGAGTGGAAAGAAAAAATAGAAAAGGAAGAAGAAAATGAAAAAAGGAAGAAACAGGAAAAGGAGGAGGAGAAGGAAAAACAGGAGGAGGAAAAGAATAAGAAGAAGAAAAAAGTGTAGGACAGAAAATAAGACGTTGGTGGAGAAATAGAAGAACTTAGAAGAAGACGAAGAAAAAACCCAAAGGCCCTTTTCAGGGCCACTCTACTGCCTCGAAAAGATTTATTCTTTCTTGCCTAAAAAAATGTATTCGATTGTATAATTTATCTTTTAACTCACAAAAACATTATTCTCTTATCTAAAATTTTTTTTGTCAGTTGTACAATTTGGGTATAATATTATAATATCCACAAACACGAACGCGAATGATTCAAACTTTATATAGAAATGACACAGGTGGCATGACGTCACGGTATTTGCTATATACTATTCACAAACACGAACGCGAATGATTCAAACTTTATATAGAAATGACACAGGTGGCATGACGTCACGGTACTTGCTACATTGTTGCAAGTGTCCAGTACCATGACGTCAACCTACCTGTTCCATTCCTCTTGTCCCTATACAAAATTCCCATTGTCCGTACACAGACCCAGGGTGTGCTAGTCGCTATACAAAATTCCCATTGTCCGTATACAGTCGCAGGGTGATTTTTTGTCCGTATAAATCTTGTCCGTATACAGTCCGGGGGGGGGGGGGGGCTGTAATGCTAATTCCCATTGTCCGTATACTATCCCACTACACTACTGACATTAGCATCTCTATGACTTAGAATCATACCACAAGCAGCATTTATCACGGGTACAGTATTTAAGTGTCCCTTAAGGTAACGCATTATCGTTGTCAAACAAAAGTCGTTTGTCATCATATACAGACAGTACTATTTTTTCATTCAGAATTTATATATCTCTTGATTATATGATGGAATAATTTCATTTCCTGAAATTTTCCATGTGATTAAATAAGCCATCTTTGTACATTCAGATTTTTAAATTCATTTTGATCATATATATTTTTATTCCCTTCAATCTTTCTTTTTGACATTGTCTTTTGTGAATTAATATACCTTTAACTCAAGCCACACAAATCTTTAACTGTAATACCATCTAAATCAAAACTTAAAAAGAACAGGAAGTTTGTTATACATTTGTGGTAATCCAAATGTGCTATCACTTGGATAGTCACCACTGTCATTCTACAAGTATTTGTCTTAAAATAGGTACAAAATCAATTTTTGTCACTCTCAGGCTCTGTAACAGTATTTGTCAGTGTATCGTAGTAAAATTATCACATTCGGGTCTCTTTAAGAGTCCACCATTTGTCTGTCCACGAGCATTCCAATACAGCGCATGGCCTATTATGTTATTTTCACTCAGATTTTTCTAATCTGCTACAAAAATGATGTACAACATCATTATATATTTATTTACATGCTACTCTTATAGATCTCTAAGTGCTTGATATAAAAAAATAAAAAAAAATATTTCTTTACGTGGATTTGGTGTTTTAAAACAAATTATTAAAAACTATCATGAATTCATATGGATTCATGTCATACCTATTATGAGTCCATGATCTTAAAACAGTGAGAAGCAACAAGCCTTCTAAAGTTCAACAAATAATTTATTTTCCTAGAGAAAAAAGTGAAAATGTAAAAAAGGAAATTACGATATTGAGGATAAAATCCAAAATAATCCTAAAATTACAGACACAATTTCTAATTATTACAGTTCTGAATTAATCCATCGCTGGAAGTGTTGATGTACCTGTGTTTGCCCTTGTTGTAGTGATGAACCAATAGTCTTTTGTTGGATCACAATAATACAATCCTAGAATATATTCTAATTTAAAATTTCACTATATTTCCAAGAGTGTTATTTTTGAAGAACAATTTGTATTTCCAATGAATAAATAATTTGAATACAAAAAATTCCAGCCCAAATGAACTACTGGATACAGTTGATTCTACTAGGGTCTTAAAGTACAAATGAATAATTTCTATTTCATCTCGGGTCACAATTGACATTTTCTAATTAAAACTATTACCTAATGGAAAATACCCTTCTAGAAGATTCCTAATGTTAACAAAATAAAATCTTAGTTGTAATTACACAATAAAATGTGGTATATACAATATCCTTGACTCAGGGAAAAATAATAATCCTAATAGTTAACCTGTACACATAGAGAATATTATAGCTATGCATTAGTTGTTTGCGGAATTAAACAGGAATGAATGATTCAGGTCAAGTAGAAGATTCATTTGATCTTGGACAACGTCAAGTCCAACGTGCAATGTCAAAACAACTAACAAACAATGCAAATTACACATACATAACACCTCCCCTCACAAAGAAAAGATTGAGGTATGCAATAAAGCTTTGTTTTAACTTTAGTCAGATGTACACGTGAAAAATATTTACATAAGATGAAATGTTATGAATGATAAAAATTAAGCGTGAAATAATATAATATTTATATACACATGAAAGTGCATCGACTATTACATTCTCTTGTCCTTTGACGTGCCTGATATTAATATTGTATTCCTACAACATCAAGCTCCACCTTAATAATCTCTGATTTTTGTTTTTCATCTTGCCAATAAAAGTAAAAGGGTTGTGATCACTGAACACAATTGTCAGAGAAGGAGCTGTACTAACATCCACTTCAAAGTGTTGTAAAGTCAATATCAAAGCCAAACATTCCTTCTTGATTGTGGAATAATTACTCTGGTACTTATTTAATATCTTAGAAAAATAGCACACTGATGATCTGCATAATTTTTGGTTTCTTGAATCAATACTGCACCAACAGCAACATCACTTGCACCAACAGAGATTTTAAATGAATGACTGAAATTTGGAAGTGCAATAACTGGTGCACTCTTAAGTATGGCCTTTAACTTATCAAAAGCCTCCTGACATTTGTTAGACCAATGAAACTTCGGTTTCTTACTCAATAAATTTGTCAGGCGTTGAACAATTATGGAAATATTGGAGCAAAAATTTCCGATAGTATCCAACCATACCCAGAAACTGCACCAGTTGCTTTTAACTGATAGGCACGGTGTCACGTTTGCTAAGTCCCAGCTTTAAAATCATGTATAAGCTATAATATTACTGCGGTTATGTGTCTGATGTCTGAAGCTTGCCGCGGGCTAGTGTTAAACTCTTACGCAAAGTTACCGTGACCCGGCAGAGGACCGGAAACTTGAGTTGGCGTAGACGACCGCTCGCATCATTTGACAAAGGCTTGTAGTTGTCACACCTAGGTGTTAAAGATTAGTCCGAAGATCAGAGGGAAGCCCGCGGGGTGAACGAGGCGTGTTTTCATCCGTCCCCACGTTGACAGACAGTGGGAGGGATATTGTCCGTTAAGTTTGATTGGATCGGTCCACAGCGGCATCAAATCGGAATTGAGATAGAGGGTGTGATTACAATTTAGATCCGAATTATAACTTTCATAACCCGTAAGCGAAGATTTATTTTCGCCTAGGCGAATTTTTGAGCAATAGGGTTACTCGTAGAGAGCCATTCGTAATCTGGCGGTAAAACTTAGAGGTAGAGTCTAAGGAAAGAAAAAGCTTCGAAAAGGTCAGTAAGTTAATTGCTTGATTTTTGCAGAATATTACGGCATCATAATTGTAATTATTTGTAGTATGTATACTTAATTACTAGTATCGTTTATGATGTAGAATTACCTTTGTAGTGTTTCATTTACATGCGTATTTGAGAAATGGGCTTGAGTATTGCATAGAGAATTATGTAGATTGTTAGCTTGTGGTCAGAATTAATTTTGTAGGTTACTTCGTTGTAAACCAGTGCATTTATTAATGTGTTATGTTAGAAAAATTCACACATGCTTGAATTGTGAATTTAGAATGGTTGAAGTATGTAAGATTAGTTACTAGGGGCGTATGCATATATCAGAGTATGGATATTTGAATATTTTTGTACTTTGTATGAGTGTAAGGCAAAGAAATACATCTGATTATTTTGATATTGTTTAGTATAACGGGATTAGGAGTATGTACTGATGTGACGGAAGTTACTGATGTATGTATAAGAAGTAATTGATACCGTGCTGTATTATGACGTTTGTTTTACCATACAAGAATTATGGGTATCTCGATGTGAATGAATGCTTGACCGAAGAAATTTAATAGCCGTTATCTGATGATAGGCTGGGAGTAGTGTGAGATGAGAGGGCTAAGGAAGCTTTTTTAGGGGACAGAGAACTTCCGGTTCAATTGAGTCACGAGTTTTCAAGAGGTGGAGACGGAATTTAGACTAGCTGAACAGTCGAAGTCGATAGAAGTCTAGTCGGTGGAGAGAAGGTGGATAGAAGGTGGAGGACGAGAAAAGGAATCTGAAGGAGAAAGTCGAGGAAGAGGAGAAGGAGTATAGAGAAGTCGAGGAGAAGGAGAAGGAATTTGGAGAAAGTCGGGGAGGAAGAGGAGAAGGAACTGGGAGAAATAGGAGAGAAAAGAATTCCACAGATGAGTAGAATACAAAGACAGGTGGAAATCGATCTCACACTGCTAACCAAGTGATGCAATAGGCTATTGAAAGGTCGAGTGGAAGGAGTGTAATTGGGAATTAGAGTCATTTGATTATTGAATTGCTATTAAATTGTTATTCATTAAATTTCAACCTTTTTTGTATATTTAACCATCTAACCGTCGGCATTGCTGCCTGGGGGCTCGGAGCTTTACATCTATCTTTCACTAATTTAACTTGCAACCAAAATCGAGCCTGGGTGGGATCTATGATAGTTTTTATAAAATATTGCGAGTACGCCATAACAAATCACATGCACACAGGAAATTCAGAGACAGTATTGATCTTAGCATCTATAGGTTTAACTTGTCATTGTTCCACGATATGTCCAAGAAATGTAACACAAGCACGACAAAGCTTACTTTTAGATAAATTAATTGTCAATAATTCTCAAAGCTGCATCACTGAGTCTGTCAAAGAATTTCCGAATTGCCTCTAAATGATCTTTCCAGGTGTCGTTGAAGATGATGACATGATCGATGTAAGCATCACAATTATCTAGACCAGCTGTAACCATATTCATTAAACGTTGAAAAGTAATAGGCGAGCATTTCATCCCAAACGGCATCACTTTATATTGATAAAGTCCATCTGGGGTCACGAATGCCGAAGTTTATTTAGCCCTTTTCGTCAGTGGAATTTGCCAAACTCCTTCAGAAGGTCCCATTTGCATTTCCAATTTTATCAAACCGGTCATCGATTCTTGGCAATGGAAATGAATCTGTTTTGCCCACAGTGTTTACCTTTCTGTGCAAATACGGAAAGTATGTTGTCTGGTTTCGGTACAAGAATACATGGTGAACTCCAGTCACAATTACTCGGTTCTGTAAAATCATTCTCCAGCAAATACTGATCTTCTTTTTTCAAACATTCCTGTTTGAGAGGATTCATCCTGTACGGATGCTGTTTCACATGTGTGGGCTCTATAATTTCAACGGCACGGTAGAGTTTATTTGTTTGTGTAGGAACATCTGGAAACAATTGCTCATATTCAAGTAATGATTGATTTGGTTCAGTCTTTTCTTGTTGCTGCAAATGTGGAAGTTTCCAGTCCAGATTATACACGATTTCTGAATTCCGAAGACCGGTTACTCCAAAGTCACTAGAGTTCATTAGCGTTCCATCGCTTAAATCCTCACTGTGTGGGACAGGTACAACTAAATTGATTGCATAATTTTTTTCATTGAATATTAGATGTCATGCAAAGTGGAGGGGGTGGGGGTGGGGGTGCTGAGGTTTTATTCCTGACATTATATGACTAGTGGCCTATAGGTTTTCTTTTTTAGCAGTTCTTGGGCTAGTGGCCAACGGTGTTTCAAAGACCTTGACGTTTGAGTAACAGAGGCCTACGACTTTTCATAAACTTTATAGGTTAGTAGCCTTTGGCTTTTATAATCCTTGATGTTTGGAATAGATAAAAACGTTAGCACATAGTAGTAAAGATAAATAGCCGAGGATCGTTTAAAAAAAATAAACATTGGGTGAATAAAACTGGTTAGTACAGAGTGGTAAAGATAAGCGGACATGTATTTTTTCATAAAGCGTTAGTACAGATTAGTAAAGATTAGCGGCTTGGGATTTGTCATCAATTCTGAGGATTAATAGCAAGGATTTTTTTTCAAAGAATTTGAGGGTTAGTGCAGAGTAGTAAATATAAGTGGCCTAGTAACTTCTATACAATTTGAGAGGTAGTGACAGGGACTTGAACGAAATAAAAATGTGTGGATTGCCATTTAGAGCATGTCGCGCGCGTGTGTTTTAATTTTTGAAAACCTGTTTAAAGTGGCAACGTTATTGTGTTTCTCTTAATTTTAGTTTCTGGCTAATAAGAACCAATGAAAATGTGATTTCACATCAGTAAATACGCTTCTTTGTCTTTTTATGCACTATTATGACAATACTTTGTCAGAACACCGGTCAGTATTAGGCTCCCTCACTTACAAAAAAATAAATTACATGTAATTCACGTATCTCTTCATAATACCAAAGTGTAACTGAAAGACATTAATAAAAATACGTTGCATGTAATTCACGTATCTCTTCATAATACCAAAGTGTAAGTGAAAGACATTAATAAAAATATGTTACATGTAATTGACGTATCTCTTCATAATACCAAAGTGTAAATGAAAGACATTAATACAAATATGTTACATGTAATTGACGTATCTCTTCATAATACCAAAGTGTAAATGAAAGACATTAATACAAATATGTTACATGTAATTCACGTATCTCTTCATAATACTAACCTGTGTCAGTGTAAAATGCGTAAATAAAAATATGTTACATGTAATTCACTTATCTCTTTAAATACGCATCAGTATGAGGGCATTAAAAACACGTTACATGTAATTTACGTATTTCTAATAATACCATAGTGGGTCACTGAGAAGGCATTAGTACAAATGTCACATGTAATTCAATTATCTCTTCATAATGCCCAAGTGTGTAGGTGTGAAGACATTAACAAAAATCTTGCATGTAAGGTGTCGTCGTTTCTTTCAAGCCAACCTTAGTAGCAAGTGAGACTAATTAAGCAGCTCATTTTTTGACGGAGGCAGCGGCGGTGGTGGCGTTCTTAGTTCGTTAAGTTTTGGTTCATGTTCGTAATTTTCCCTTTAATCAGTCCTAACAAAGTTCAGTTAAGGCTTTATTTTTTCGTTTCCTTATATTTTCTAAATCCCAGTGGTGGATTCTTCTAATATTTGGGATGAATCATAGTCAAGCTAAGGTAACGTATTCTGTGCTATACACGCTATTTTCCCTTTGACCTTGGAACGAAGGTCACAATTATAACAACCTTTCGTTATGTATTTGTGTACAGAGTTTTCGTTTGGTTATATTTCGTGAACCTTATGATGGATTAATTCTTACGTGGGATAAATCATTATTAAGCTAAGACAATTTATTCTGCGAGTCGCCTCCCCTTGTCCCTTTGATGTCGGAGTTAAGGTCACAGTCATATAAAATCTGGGTTCAGATTTAGGTTAATATTTTTTCAAATTCTTGTCGTTCCCTAAACCCGTTGATGTATTTTATAATATATTGGATAAACCATTGCTAAGCAGAGACAATTTATTTTTGGGCTTTCTCGCTCTCCCCTTTTGACTCTGTAGAAAAGGTCACACATTTTACGCCAATTTGGTTGCCATACCTTCTTGTTAGTTCTGCTTGTGGTACAATGGATTCGATTATGCAGTGGTCCTGGGTACACCATTTGGTTCCCGTTGTCCAGCATACATTGATTAAAAGACTACACCTATTTAGCTTGCAATCCGTGAAGACGGATGAATCACATATCGTACTTCTCTGAAGATTTACATAGAGTAATTCGAAAGTACATTTCCAACAAGATTTTGGACAACTCCATTCAAGGTAAAAGATACATGCTGAGTCTGTAACAACAGGACTCTGGGCTCCGGAATGTCCTTAACGTCAAAGAAAAAGGAACCGCTAAAACAGAAGAAAAAAGAGACACAAAAGTAAACATACCTGTTATCAATGTATGTCAATACAAAAGGCATAGGTCTTCAGAAAGTCCAAAGAAAAAATGAGAACAACGATAGGGAGCAGCATTAAAGAGAAACATAAGAATAACCTATACCAGTAAAAACAACAACAAAAAAAATTCAAGGATAGACAAGTGGAAGAAACTGAACTAAAAAAATACGTGTCTGTGAAGAAATTCGAAAGAGAAAGGCGGGAAAAGAAAGGAAGCAAGAAGAAAATGTTCCACTTTGTTGTGTTATGAAAATTGCATAGGTTCAGAAGAGAAATTCAAAAAGGACTAACCGAATCTTTAATTTTTTTCTTTAGTATGGTTAAGATTTTCACAACTGACACATTTTATAATGAACCATATTTGTTTTATCAATCAATGAAAAATTTACCCTGAAAATAACCGTTGGACTTTCTTTTAATTTATAATGGATAACAAAAAAAAAAAAAACTTACGGATTTGACGTCAGTAATAATTGTCATTGAACGTTTCCATGGCCAAGTCCTTCGTACTCCTGCTGATGTGGTTGCTTTAGTAGAAATCACCGATGCTGCTGATGGCGTCTCAGTGGTGGTGAACGTCGATGTAGTCATAAAAGTTTTAGAAGTTTTGGATCGTGACGGTCTCTTTCCCTAGGGTTGAGCCAAGGAAGTCTGATACATTTCTCTTAGATGCTTTAACTCTGCCAAAATGTCTTGTAACAGATTCACAATTTTATTTTCATCCTCTTCCTTCTGTTCGCTGTTCAAAGTTTGCTACTTCTTTCTTTATTTTTTCCTTTTGTTTTTGTTGTTGAATAAACAATTTTTCCTCTTATTTCTGATATAGCAAAAACTCTTCGACTCGATATTTTGTATCTTTCTTAAATCATAATACACTGATAATGATGGAAAAGGGGTTGGGGGGGTAAAAGTTCATGCTGAGACGATAGAAAACGCACAAAGCCAAATTGAAGTCATCTTCCTCTGGAAGAATACTTGCACATGCACTAGCAGTAGTACTGTCACTCTGAGCATGCGATGTATCCGTGGCAGGAGTACACCCAATACATCGTCATCGTGTTATTAACCTTAGTTATTATATTCAAACTCTTCAGCAATGATATATATATATATATATATATATATATATATATATATATATATATATATATATATATAGAAAAGGATGTTGTGGTCCGCTGTCTGCTAATTGGAAGGAAGACAATACGCATGACTGAATTATGTTGCATGCATTCTGATTTGTGGAACATTCTAATATGTTTCAATTAGGTTCTAGTCTATATATCGAGGAATGGGCCCATTGTGTCACCTGTTCTCAAAACAACCCGTCTAGCTGTGGATAAAACATGAACGTTCCACCATTGTGCTGTTTTATGTCAAGGCAGTGTAACCAAATTCCAAGATTATAATTATATGGAAGAGAAGAATCTACGTGGAGAAGCAAGTGTGCTTTAAACATGTTTTACTCTACAGACAGCCTGTGAGAAGATTGCGGAGAAGAACCGTGAAGTGGTGTGGTACGTGTTAACCATCTCTTTTGGTTAACAACCCCAGTGGCTCTTTACAGGTGCACCCAGGTCTCTTGAAAAGATAGATACTGCTCAAATTATTGCATATAGATCTGTTGCATGTTTATGTATGTATATGTTCCCAACCCATCTAAAACTTAACAATCCTTAACCCCTCTTATGTTTGTGGATACCTTGTCTTGTGTGTAATAGTTATTGTATGGAAGTGTTGTGCATATATAAACACCCCAAGGATTTTTGTTGGACAGTAAATTAGAAAGTGTTGTTGGATAGTATATATTACAAACTATTGTTAGACAGTAATCAAAAACATGAGTGTTGGATAGTAATGAAAGGTGGAATGACAGGCAAGTAATTAAAAGGTAGGTGTTGGATAGCAATCAAACAGTTAGTGTTGGATAGCATCTACAAATATTAACATTAGGGGTGGGGGCTTAACACCGTAAATTTTGAACCTATGTACAATTTTAACATTACCAGTTTCATAAGGGGCCCAGGTTCCTTATATACCTCCTCATAAGCTAAATCTAATAGTTTTTGCTTACCAGTATA
The DNA here is from genome assembly GCA_016617855.1 of Megalonaias nervosa. Classification (NCBI taxonomy): domain Eukaryota; kingdom Metazoa; phylum Mollusca; class Bivalvia; order Unionida; family Unionidae; genus Megalonaias; species Megalonaias nervosa. The sequence continues at coordinate 16,164 of JAECUM010004923.1, forward strand.
CTATTTTCTCATATCATGATTTTTCCCAATTGATTCTTTTAGCTTTGGAGAAAAAATGTGCCTCCGTCTTGGATCAAAAAGAGGGAAACTTAAAAGGCATTTGCACTCTTTGCTGTTTCCAAACACATGGTGAGGAGAAGATGTCTTGTTTAAAGGAAAAAGGCATTTTACAACTATCTAAATGATGTCAGAAATTCTCAAGAGACGACATCAAAAACATCCACACAACGTAAATAACTGTAAAGTTGGTTTCGCTTTTGCCTTTTTCACTATGACCAATAGCTGCAAATTCTCTATGCATACACAGTCTGGGCAGATAAAGACTGAGGGCTCAGGTATTATGTTCTGTGCCAAATAAGTGCAGTTCTTGAATCTACTGCACATAATTAAAGTTCCCATCCTGCCTGGCATTTCTCTCCTGTAGTATTTCTGAATAGTGTAAGGAAATTTGCCATGTGCCTTAATTTGCTATACGCTTCTGAAGATTGTTACGTGTCTAGGCTCGTACAAAAGTAAGAAGAAAAAAGTAAAGCCAACTAGCTTTCTAAAATTTAACAAATAATTTATTTCCCTAGAAAAACAAGGTAAAAATAAGAAAAAGGACTTACAGTTTATGAATCAAATCCAAAAATTAATCCAAGAATTAAAAAATATAAGTCCTATCAATAAAAAGTTCTAAGTGAATCACAGTTCGAATCCCGATGAAATTCCAAGATGGAAGGCAATGACATCTTCGATGATTTGCTTTGTCCTGATGTCTCAACAGTTCTCTGTTGAATCACAAAGAAATAATATTCCAGTTTAGAATTCCTGAATAAATTTTGATAAATGCCTTTGTCCAAGAGTTCTGATGAGCACTCAAACTGGTCACAACATAAACACCTTTGAGCTCCAAAGGTTAAAAACAAGACTGGCCAAAATCACTGCGATAACGTGAGTTTTATGCCCAACTAAAAAGCAAAACAGATCCTTGGATAGGGTCACGTGGTCACTTCCTCCGAGCGGCGTAGAAACATTACATGCCGATTATCACTTACGCTAGGTACGGATTTGATTCTACTGAAAGAATCTTACAATAAGATTGAATAATAAAAAAAAATGTTGTTTACTCCAAACTTGAAACTGGCTCTGAATCTAGGTCACCAAATAGCTACAATGTCTCTACTACTGCTTGTTTATCAGGTCAAACAGAACTAAACTGATTTTTTTTTTTTTAAAAATGTCAAATCCAGTGAATAAAGTTATCATTACAATAACATGTAATAAAATGAAATAAAATTTAAAATAAATTTAAAATAATACACAAATAATTAAATTACATATACATAACAAGATATCCATGTACTTTTGAGACTATATCTCATTGCTTTTGTTTTTGCTTTGTTTCATAAATTTTATTGTTCCACATAGATTATTATAGAATTACAGTACATATAAACTAAACAAAGACATTTATTTGCATGTTTAATGCCTACCAATACTCTGTATACGTATTACCATTCATAATTGTCACATTTTTGGGAAACGTTCCAGACGCTGCTTTTAATATATTTTATGTTTTTGATACATAAAATGTCATCTGTTCATGCTTGCATTATGGAAAACAGTATGATTAAAATTATGGAGTTTCCGAGTTCATATTTATTTAAGACGGAAATAAATCTTATGTTACACCCAAAAAAAAGATTTGTATTGTCTGTAAAGAAGGTATTAGAATATGGATTTAAAATAAAGAACAGCATTTAAGTGTTACAAGTTCTTTTTCTTCTTCAAATTGCATAACAGTTAGTTGCAATATGTCATAATATACTCATGCATCAGTCAAACCACAGAGGCGACTTCAATTATACAACAATGGTGACTTTTCCATGACCCTTTTATAACTCACTGAGAACTTTTGCTTGAAATCCGACTGGAAAGTAGGTAGCTTTAACTGATGATACTTTTATAGGTGTGCTTCTGTTAATCACATACTGCATTCATTTTTACTTCTAACTCAAAAGTTTTTTTCCCCCAATATTTGACTCTGATTGAACAAGTAATAGCACATTAGTTGTGATATACTCTCATCTAAAATCACTTCATTACAGTAAAATAATGGCATTGTTTTTGCTTAAATCTGTGTATGTTTAGCTTATAAATCTAAGATTTTAAGCAAATCTGACTTATTAAGTTGACCCCCTTATCAGTTTTGAATTAATCATGACTCAAACTTGAGTATATGCTAGAGTTCTGTATCTCAGCAGAAGGGGGCGGGGGTGAACAGACCAAATTTTAGAAGTTTTTTTTTGTTTTTGAAAATAAAGCTTCCTACAAAAATGAAAATACAAGAGTCAATAACGCTAAACCGGTTAGCGCATTTTTGTATTGACGCTTGTATGTTCAAATTTTTATGCGTTCTCGTTTACAGACCCCTGATGTAAACACCAGGACACTCGCTGTTGATCGTCCCTCTTGAAGCGACGCGGTCATTAATTAAATCATTAATAATATCAATTAATAATGAGCGATCCTACGCTAACCATGGAATCTCGCACAACTAAACTAGTTTCCCCGGTGCCACTGGAAGTAGTCTCGTCGCTTCTGGTACAGGTACTAGTGGAAGTGGTCTTATTGCTCCATGCCCCAATAATGTCCTTGTCAATGTTGAACGACTAGAAATTCTGATTGGTGGAAGACGAGCCGGTAATAAGTCCCCAGAAATCATTAATAAAGCAGCTGCTGTTCGTCAGAGATTATTTACAGGTGGTATCATGGACATTAATGTTTATCGGTCCCTCATCGATGAAATCGTTGATGATTATCGCAGTGATTGTTGCAATTAGATCAGTGACAAGAAAATAATATGATCATACATAATGCTCAACGTGGACCTGTAATAGTCAGGACGATAAATTCGCGATTACCAACATATAAAGTGATTTACGGGGATGGACTCGGTGATGTTGTTCAGGGTCTATTCAGAAAAATAGTCCCAAAAGCAATACCGATTGCAAAGCAACTGGGAATGAAAGCTATTGACGTTGTTCGTGATAAAGGTATTGGTGCTGTTGGTGATGTTGCTAGTAAAGCATTCTCAGCAATCAGGGATAGTCTAGCACGATTAATACGCAGATTGCCAGCGGTCCGACCTCACCCAGTAAAATTGCCGAGCACCAAAGTTATGTCAGCAGGTGTTAGTAAAAAAATAAATCAAGGTGGAAATCAAAACCTAGCAGAGTTGGCTGGTGTACCCCTGTCAGAAAAAGAAAAAATATAACTGCTGGTCTGATAGCTGGAAGAGGTCTTCGTGTTGGACGATAACAAACGTAAATAATGTTTAAACGTGTATTCAAAGTAATGTTGCTGGGTTATTCATATGGCAGATAGCATCACAGCAGTGGGTGTCAGCACCACGACATATAGTCATCTCGTTTCAGGAAAATGCCAGAGTAGATTCACAGGAACGAAATTCAATGTTGTTTGACACGCTTGGGGTTAGTGAAGTTTCTTTGAGGATAAATGGACATCAAGAACCTTCTGAAGAATTGTTGCTGAATTTTGATAATAATCATCTTGCACGTGTCATCGGTTGATGACATTCATGGGGCGTGATCAGAATGTGGATTCTGGTTTGCACATATCTTAGCGGGATTTCACAATATTATATCCGATCTATTATTTCTCACTAGAACACTTTGGATTTGTTCAGACAATCAGTCGCTGACATACACTTCCGAGGTCGTGTAGCACGACTGCCCGTTGGTGGTTATAGAGCAATCGCTGTTATACTCTCAGACAAAACAATGTTGCTTGAAGGTGTTAGAGGACGAATGAGAGTCATTGATGTCCCAGTAGAAAACATGTAATTGAATCATCCATGATATTATAATGTCATATCATCATGTTAATGTCACTCTGACGCCTGGTCAGATTAAAAAGCTTCAATCAGCATTAAAAAAAGAATTCTGGAATAAAAATATTGCTGAAATCAGCACAGATCGCAAGCGATCCGAAGGGTCTAAATAAACTATCCTTGACAGAACATCAACTCAGGCACTTCAATGACGACAAACGATCAGCGACTTGTGTTAGGAGTAATAGATAGAAAGGCTGGTTTTGGCTCCAACCCCCTCCCCACTCTCAGAACAAATATAAATTTACTCTCTCGGGACCTAAAATTCCACCCAAAAACGATTTTCCCAAAATTAAAAAACTGGTTCTAGCTCAAATATATTTTGAGATTAAATGAGCCATCCCCCCCCCCCCAGCCTTTCTATCTACTACTACAATCACTTTCACAGCCCGATAAAATCGGGGAAAAACAAAATTATTAAACAAATAAAATTCTCAGAATTAATGATTATTGAAATTCTGTTTGTTTTTTCTGCCGTTTGTCCCTGACAAATGCTTCTATTCCGATTTTATCATGCGATCTGATATATACTCTTCTGCAGTTGGTGGATTTTTTTTTTATGAGCTACATATTTCAAATCGCGATTATTGTAATAAGTCAACATAGTCCTGTAATTATTTCCGCCGCATTTTGTACAAATGTCTAATTTTCCTCGAACTCCATTACCACAGCCAATACACGGTCTTACTTTTGATCCTTTCTTGATCATGTAGTTATGATAGCCGCAATATTTTCTATGACATCGTTTTTCACATCTTTCAGTAGTTCCTTGGATCAACCACGCACAATTATTCGATGCAAGTTGAAATGGCAACTTATATAATATATTTATTTTTTAATTGAATTAAAATTGTGTAAAATACTGTTATATATAGATGACAGAAAAATACAGAATCACCAAACTATATATAATAGTGGTAATATTTTAATTCGAATTAATAATAATGTCAATAATTGCGATTTTGAGCCAAGCGAGGAATTATGTGATTATATCGCTAATGAAATATCAGAATCGCCACAAAACAAATTGCGTGATGTTGCTAAGCGATCATGTCTTCAATGTACATACGTAAATCTAATCCTGATATTGGTATTTTTGTTATTAATAAATCGTCGGGAACAATGTCAGGTAGATCTAGTAACGCTAAAAATCTTCTTATTTTAGCTAATTTCTCTACATGAGTAGAAATACAATTATTAATGTGTGAGAACCAAAATCAGACGATGATGTGGCAACAAAATAATACGTGGACAGCAACAACGCCACGATCAGAAATGAGATCAGTAAACACGTTGCTAAAACTGGCGAAGCAATGACTGGTTCTCTCAATATCGCTAATAATAAAATTACTGGTCATGGAGAACCAGAATCAAATGATGACGCTGCAACGAAGAAATCCGTCGACAATAGCAACACCCCGATGATGAGATCGTTAATGATAATCAATGATGGAATGACAACATTTAGATCTGAATATACTATTCATGTAACCGCGTTTGCAAATTTTTGTAGAAGTACAAATACAGCCATAAATGAATTTTTGGGGAGTCAAGCAGTCATCAACATTAAGCTCTCTGACATAAAAAAGATTACCGATGATGTAGTATATACAGTAATGTCTGGATCAGAATTATGGGAACCACACAATAAATCCATCAAACATTGCGCTGAGGTTACCGGAATATACAGGTTCTCATTACTTGGCGCCACAACATTTACAATATCTACCACAATTTCATGACATTATCCAGTTAACAGATCTTCTGGATCTATGTTAGTGATATTGGAGCAAAACGACGAGGAAACATTCGTGGTGGAACCCGAAGAAAAAAGCATCGGTATGTTGTACTATTGGTGTCTTGAATTCGTCGCCTAACTACCACCTACTAAGAGTGTTAGTAATCTACATAATAAACCAATCGGTTGACGTTCAACGTTTCAGATACGAGCAAGCGTGTTTATGGCATAACCATTTGAAGAATATCATTGATGCGTATACAGTAAAACAAAAAAAATAAATAAATATCGCAGACGTGTCGTTGTTACTGACGTAATTGTATATTCTGCATCCGCCGTAGTCGCCGGAACAGTAACGGTCATCGACGCATTATCAGTGACATACATAATAGCACCAGTAATAGGAATTGGTGTTGCAATTATAACCAGCGTTGCTGGTATTCTTAATATCATCGCAAAAAAAGATATCTACGTGTGCGGCTGATAAATTACACGAATATACAACGTTGCTATCATCAGGGCTCAACGATGGAATAATATTAGATCAGGAATTCGCAGAAATGATTAAGGTTTATCATGAAGCAACTGGAAATCCAAACTCAGCGGCAGAGGCCGCCATCTCCGACAAGGAAAGTCAAAGTCTAAAGACGCCGCCGTCTCCGACATTTAAAATCAGGAAGAATTGTTAGAACAAATCGTCGCTAATACAACACCACCAACAACCACGATGATATCAGCGAGCCCAACTAAGCCTGAGTTTGACGTTAACCTTCCAACGGCAATTCCAGCCAAAGAAATAGCGTTAGCGTAATTGCGAGTGTATTACAGCTGGCAAAATATTAGATCCAAGTCATTCGGTGGATTGCAAGCAAATAATTCATTAGTGTTTTCGTATAAAAATAAACCCGATGGAACACCCGATTAGCAAGTTGTTGGTATTCCTACGGGCAGTTATCAAGTAGAACATATTAATAGTGAATTCCAACGCAGGATTAAATCTATCACAGGAAAAGAATCACAGATCGCTATCACGGTTCACGATCCAACATTATCAGCTGCCATTTAAATATCAACGCCTGACTGCAGCGTATACACACACACCCACACACACCCACACACCCACACCCACACCCACACATATATAATATATATATATATATATATATATATATATATATATATATATATATATATATATATATATATATATGTCGTCGATTCGAACTGTGTTAGGATGGGCGGAAGTACAACCATCAGCACCACAAACACTACCGCGCCCTCAACGATCCGATTACGTTTCAGACAAACTAATATTTTTTTCCCTTCAAGAGTATCCAAAAAGTCATCTTTGGAAATGGATGGATCTACCCAAAAGGATTGTTTACCTGGAGGGCAATCCAGTGAATTCTGAAGAAAAAATATTTTACTGCGAGTGATGGTACAAAACTTCCAAAGCCATCTAAAGCTTCCTATGATTATAACGACGATAGAAAGCCACTCATCGACGAAAAATATATTAATTCGTAGGTCGAAGTTATTACGCCTGAACACACTCTTGTACGCAGTAAACTGAGTCAATTGTTTCAAAGTTATATACGAGAATATCCAAACGACGATCTAAAGCAGAAAAATCATTGAAACGATAGAACATCTAAATCAAGTTGTATCCGACCTCAAATATATCAATTGGGTTATTACTGGAACAACGATTGCTACTGGAGATGAAACTATCGATCTTACACCGCATAAGAATACAACGACATTTAAGCAGCTGTTTCTCCGACACTATGCGATCACAGAAGCAGAATTACCAAATTCATTATACCAGGATTTAACCTCGCCGACGCCAACTATATCATCGATGAATATTTTCCAGCGATACTAGAATCATGGAGAAAAATATCCTCCGAGTATTCTCAAACATAACAACGATCCAGACGGTTGTGGTCGTCATATATCGCCAGGTGTTCAATATCACGCCAACAATCGCACTCAGTCTGGTGTGTGATGCAATCGATGACAGCTATCAAGTAGATATTGAAAGATCCAGACAGGCACAGTAGGGATATATCCTCTATTCACTCACCCCAGAAGTTCCACCTGAATTTTTAATTGTGTCAGTACCTGTTAATCTGGTTTATCTACGATGCCATATACCGCTATTATCACGAAAGCATTTCAAACTTACTGACCAGCATGGACACCTTCTTGATTTGCGAGATGTTTCCTTGACAATAAGTTTGTATGTAAAATCCTGTCACAGTCAACGAGTAAAAAAAATTCTTATAATAAATATTATGTTTCTGAGTCTGTTGGTGGTTATGTCAAACAATTATTTGTGTGGTATTATATAATGTGCCAACACACGAGAGTTTTTGTATACAACAAAGAGGTACTTGAAAGTGTCGTCAGAAAATTCTTGACACTCCCCCCACAGAAACGTTTAGTGTTAATATACTTATTGATAATCATGGCAATGAAAAACGTTTGTTAACGCAGGAACAGTTAAAAGAGTTGCAACGAAAACATGTTATTACAGTTGAATGTGATGGGGCTCAAATTCTGAATTAACCACATTCTTGCCTTAAACGGTCCAAGTTACAGGAAATACTTTATGGGTTCTCCGAAAATTATAACTACCCAACCAAAAAAAGATTTTCCGACCAAAAAAAGCCCCCCACCCTTCACAAAGTCCCTGATATAACCAAGGGACAATAGTCAAAACGCGCGCTTGTTTACAATTCGTAACAATTTTCATTTTCACAATCCGATTGTTTACAATTCGATTGTTTGCAATCATACATATTTTTTCAACTGTCTTACACGCACACTCACATTTTTTTTTTTAATTTTTTTTTGCTTCATATTCGCGTAATAGCTCTGATCTAACTTTCTCAATCGCCTGCACGAGTAGAAGGAATTGCCGGATGTTTGTATCATCGATATCAGCTAGCGATTGTTTCATTGCCTGTTGAAGTAGTTTAATAAACCTATCTTCGGTTGCTAGTGTGTATCTTCCTTCGGATTTTCGTTCTTGTAATATTTTAAATTCATTTGTGATTTTTTTTCAGGATCAAGTTGATCAGAAAGTTCTATATCATCGTCATGTAATTTTATAATCGCAGAAATAACTGCATTAATATTTTCGGAACTCATTATATAATAAACATCTGTTTAAAATAAAAACGAAAAATAGTAAGAGTGGTGAGTAACTTGCCGTTCCATGGGATCCCTTCATTTTGCCAGTTTTGCCATTCCATGGGGTCATTTCATGGGGTACCCTTCAATGATTCTATTTTTTCTGGCTGTTAGTTCTTTCTGACTGTTCTTTTTATGGGGTACCTTTCAATGAGACTATTTTTCTTCCTTGACGTATGGAAGGCTCATCACTCTTACTGTCTATTTTTACCATGATGCGGGGGTGGGGGTTCCTGTTTCCACCTCGCGGTGATAATTTCCAAATTTTCTGCACACCTTCCTCCAAATCAATCCCCGGGGAGTGCAAAATCAGCACCCACCACGTTGTTCAACATGGTAGGAGGAGGTGGACACAGATTTTATTTTTAGTTATCATTACTTTTTTCTCCTTTGGCTGGAGCCCCCAATTATAATAAATGCGATTTATCGTAATCCATCGACTTTGTCAGTCACGGGATTGGAACACTAATTCCGCAGCAGTAGACCACGAGTCTTCTCTACTATCATATGTTTTAGAATTTATTATAAAGTCACCAATACCTGGAAATTTAAAAGTAGCTCACCTAAGGGACGTGGCTTATTTTTATCCTTGTATGTTTTCATCTTTTTCTTGACTATTATCCCTGACGAAAGTCGCGGGAGGCAAGGAACCTGACAAAGTCACAAAAACAAAGATAAAGTTTTTTAAAAACAAAAAAACAAAAAAACAAACAAAAAATAATTTGATTTATAAGCGGAAGTTGTTATAAAATACAAGCGAGGTTACTCTTTAATCTCTCCACAAGTGGAGGAAGTTTTACTTGACAGAGTTATTTCCCTTCACTGAATTTCACTTCTGAGTTTTTACTCTCGAGTTTTACTCAGAGGTGAGATACTGAAATATTATTTTTTGTTTGTATTTTTTTGAAAATGTTAATCTGGTTATTTTATCTGCGACTCTTTGTACCGAAACCCGGTAAATATCAAGATAGTTTCCAGCTGTATAAATCGATTGAAATTCTATTTCTTCGCCTGTCTCTACACTAGTAGTAATGTGGGGCACAATAGCGACAATGGAAATCCCAGTCAAAAAGGTTGTGGGCAAAGATAGCGACAAGGGGAATTTAACACTGGGAAATATTGGGTCTGTATAGCGAACAAAAATTATTGGGCCTGTATAGCGAAAAACAAATACTAGGCCTGTACAGCGACAAATATTGGGTCTGTATAGCGACAATAGGAATGGAACAATGTTGCAAGTGGCTGACCTCAATCAGGTCAAACAGGGACAGCAGGGTTAAAAAGCTATAACTCTTGGTGGGGAGGATATGATCAGTTAGTTCAGCAGTGAAACTATACGAATAATAACTTTCTGCGGGCGGGGAAACAAAGAAACAAACGAACACAAAACAAAGACACAAGTAGGGCAAGGAGAGTAAATATCTTTTCAAGACATATGAGTGGCCCTGAAAAGGGCCTTTGAGTTTCTTCTACTTTTTCTTCTATTTACTCTCCTCCCTTCTACTTCTCCACCATCTTTTCAGTTTTGTCTTCTTTTTCTTTCCATCCTTTTCCTCCTTCTCCTTCTCCTCCTCCTCTTTCTTCCTCTTCTCATTCGCCTCTTCTTTTTCTATCCTTTCGTCCCAAGCTCTCATTTGGATTTTATCTTCTTCCTCCTCTTTCTCCTCCTTTTCCTGTTTTATCATTTCGTTCAATATGCCTTTCCCTTTCCTTAAATTGTTGATCTCAATAGCCAATCTGTGTGGGCCATAAGACTTAAACTACATTGCAACCAACATCTCCTCCACCACACCTAGGGTATCTACTACCTCCTGCAATTTCATCATTTTCTGCAAATGGTTGTTTCTCGCCATGGCTTATTATTCAATGTTGAATGGTGCGAATAGAAGAAGAAGAACTTTGAATTATATAGACGTTCGCACATTAATTGCATGTGCCTTTTGTTAATGCCTGCACAGCAGGCTGCTAATTATTCCTGGGGAAAGGAATTCGTGCATCATCCCCCAGGCGTTACTTCACTCAAAGAGTGCTGCTAATCAAGCCATCAGGTCGTGGTTCAACTAAGTCCCAAACGACCTGATTGAATACGCCAGCTGGTGAACTGACTTGAATACTGAGGGGTAAAGTGCTTAACTTTTAACTTCAACAGTACACTCTTCAGTAAAAGAGGAGACTCGTTGGCATGCAGGAACTACTGGACTATCTTTCTTCATCCCGTAGGGTCTCCAGTCCGCCCATGCACCATGTAATACCATGCACCCACAGCCACAACCACCACAGCACCAGCTGGCGCTCTGAGGCTATCTTGAGTGGGAATTGACCCAACACGCACTCAAGAATATTTAGTGTGCAGTCCAGCCTACAGCACTACCAGGTGTCAACCGAAGCAGTATGAGACGCCAGTCGCGATTGGTCGGTGACTATGACGTCTCATTGGGACACCTGGTATTTAGACGGGTGGAAATCGTTCCACATCTCCGTCTAGTACGAGAGTCAGAGTGAAGAAATAGAGGAAAAGGAACTCGGCAGCTGGCGCGAACGCAATGGATGTCGACAAAGCCCTGAAACGCCAGTCCGTACTTAATTTTCAAATTCGATCCAGTTATACTAATGGACATACAAATAATCCAATAATGTGTAAGCTACTTTTGCAATTAACCAAATTAAACAAGTTACTAATTTAATTGTTGATTACATTCGAAGTTGGAATTTAGTGTACAAAGTGTACATAAATATTTCTATAAAAAAATACCAATCAGCTGAGTCAAAATGACTCATGCATTTTGTATCACGCATAATAAACATAGAGGAAATTTGGATGGTGGTAACAAAAGGATCAAATCTGAGCTACAACATAGAGATATAATCGAAAACGGTTTTCAAGCCAAAGTGAAAACCTAATGGCAATTTCGGTCTCCACTCTTTAGCCCTTAGAAGGGCTGATATGGGATAATATATAGGCTTCGAAGTAGCCGGCAGCTTCCATTCTCTTCTGGTATGGATTCTGTAGGATCCGAGGTCCACCATATCCGCAACGCACCAGTTCAAGTGTTCATCTCGGACTGTCAAATAAGTTGGGTATTTTCCTGTAAAAGGTACTCGAGGTCTGGACTGCTGGCCGGTTTCTCATGAACCAAATCAGGTGTTGGCGAAGATGGTGGTGATGGTGAAGGTAGAGGTGGGGGAGATGGAGTAGATTGTTCTTTTTCCCTCACCTCAATTTTCTTCTCTTTTGGTATCTGTGATGCAGCCTGGCTTGTACTTGTTGTTTTAGATTCAACCGGCTGTGCAGGCGGTGTGGGTAGGAGTCTCGTTGGTAAGTCTTGTCCATGTTGAGACGGTCTTCTTTGACGGCTCCGTCCAGGTTGCATTGCTAACAATACCAACGATTGAACGATCGGGTAACTGTCCTTGGAACAGATGATCTTTAATCTTGGATTGGAGTCCAGTGGCAATGGTAAAAGTTTTCACTTGCACGCGTCATATCAGATACTTGGCAGTCGTTCTGCACAAAGTGTGACTGATGTCGTTTCCCACCTTAGGTAACACTTCCACGCGGAGTCCGTAAAGTCTGGCTTCTTGTATGATGGTTTTGTACTCGTTGGCATGAGCCATCAAATGGAAAGCGGTACTGCTGAGATTCAGTCACAGGTGGATATCCAGTCCGTTCAGCAAATACTTGTCTTGCAACCACATGTCCAAATGCAAACGATCCATCAGTTCTAAACTACGTCCTTGAAGGATTTTCTTTCCACGGTCGTTAAAGCCCACATTGTGAGGATCGTCATTTGCTGTTAGGGCTGTGTCGTTAACCTTGTCCTCGCTTTCTATGTCAGGTTTCCATACCATGCAAGCATCCAGATGAGTATTCTTGGCCTCTTTTCCGTACCTCAAGAGATTTTCCAGGTACGTTCGGTAAGGGTAAGTATCCATGCTACTTCTGACCAGTTTGTTATTCAAGTGCAGATCCACTTCGCTGAACAAGAAATGCATGAAATTGTTGACGGGAGCTACTCTAGCATCGGCTTCTGGAGCGCTGTCGTCCGTTTTGATCACTTTGACTTTCAGTACAAGTAACTGCTATTCAGATCGATGTAATCTTTGGGCTAACCTTTGATTTCAAACTCGATGGGCGCCGAATCCGTCAAAAAGGAGACGGGATGAAATTGTACCCATTGGGATTCTTGCATCGTCATTATGGTGGGTGACATGGCAAACAGATCCAGTTCCGACTTGGAACATGCACAAGACTCTCGGTGCGTCATTTTTGCTCTCTCTCTCTGTTTGTGATTTAATAATCAAAAACGTGTAATTCTCGGACGGTTCTTCTTTTCTAAGTCTTTCTAGCTCTGGGGGTATAAAGTCGTCTGGAAGGGTGTCTTCGTCGTCTATTTCTGACTTGTCCTTGCTGTGGCGTCAGGGAAGCAGAAATGTCTGACACGGCAGCGTCCGGGGCATTTGTAGGAGTTTCTTGTTAGCAGAAAATGTCTTTGCCCGTTTGAAGCAAGATATGTTTTCCTGGTCTCAAGAAATCTTCTTTGGGGTTTTGTTTGTCGATTATGACATTTTGGAGAAATTCTTTGCCTTGCGTCAAAGCGGCATCTTTCAAGGCGTGCAATCCTCGTGTCACCATCGGTTTCAAAACGGGGGCCACCGAACGAAACGCCGATTTCAGCATATCTCCTAAACCACGTCCTCGTTGTTGGGCGACTCCTTGGCACACAGGATACATGTCTTTCAAGTTCTTAGATTAATCGTTTTTGAAAATGGAGTTTCACTGTGATTTTCCTTTGGTGAATGGAATATTTTGTCCCAGATCTCCTTTTATAGTAATGTTGACAGTCTCGAAATACGACTTACTGACGGGCAAATACAATTCTCGGTGAACGTGATAGGTGTTTCCACCTTTCTCGTCAGCGGTCGTGGCAGAATCCACTTTGAAAGGAATGAAACGCGGTAACGGTACAGAGGTGAGTCTCACCACGTTGTACTCCACCACATCGGAGTATACAAAGATCAAATTGAGTCCTTGGTTCATTTCTACCGGGAATCGAACATATTTCGCAAAATCCAAGTTGCCAGTAATGGCTGGTGTTTCGTTTTTAATCTTGATCAAGTTGGGGTCTCCACGCAAAATATCATACGATTCAGGAGAAAATGTAATGGCCAACACTTTGTCCTCTGAAAATTTTACTAGTAGGCGACGTGCCGCTTTATGGTACTCGAGGGTAACGCTTTTTCTGGCTTTCTCCAACGCTTTACCAAACTGTGCATTGAACCTGTCAACAATCGTGTTCACCAAATGTGGGTCGCTAGAATAATAGCCTGGGGAAATTTCAACAGATAGGTGAACCGTTTAGTTTTGGGGCCCTGTGTTTTCATGCAGTCACCCGCAGTTGTGCGTTCGTCCCAGTTTTGTTGCACTTCCTCGTCATGAATTTCCACTGTAAAAGTGTTTTGATTTTCAATGATATTTTTTATTTGTGTAGGGTGAATCATTTCCACCAAAGCCACTTCCCAGTGGGCTTCGTGATTCAATTGGATGGTCTGAGGCAATCTGGCCGTGAAACAGCATAATGTGTTGTGTTGAAACACCTCTATGGAACTGTCACTGGGTAACGCTAAGTAAAATTGGTTATTTATAATTCCAGAGTTCTGGTGTCCAAAGGGCCGCTGGAAGTCAGAGGAGTGTCCAAAAGACGATTGGTGTTATTGTTGTTTGGGTGGTCACTGTTGGGAGGGTGATTGACGCTGGGCAGAAGACTCCCGTTGTTACTGTAAGAAGAGTATTTCAGGGAAGGATTGGGGAGAAGGTAACTGATGCAACTGCTCAGTAAAATGGTCCACAATTGTTTGTCTCCTTGTTGCAAACTGAAATTGGCAATGGCAAACGATTTGCGTTTTAGGCACACGTTCTCCACACCACACACGCAAGGGTTGCTTTTGTAGATCTTGCACAGAAGAACTGGGTGATGGAGTTGTCACTGTGGTAGCTGAGGTTGTGTTGAAGGGCATAATGGTCACTTCTTTTTAAACTCGATGACTTGCGAAGCGTCGATCCAAGAATCAAAACTGGGGGGATAACATTTCCAACGTACTTTGACTTCTTTGACACGTAATTTTCCAGTTTTTCGGGTTCTACGTTCGAGAATGCTTTCAATCTCGTACACTTCATCTTCTTTTTGGTCACGCGTTGTAATTCAGGCAAGTAAAACGATCCTTTTAACACTTCCCCATTCATGTCTTCCGATTTTGAAGACGGCAGGATGACGGCCACGCACTCGTCTAGTGACACGAAACAATTCGGTGGTCCAGTTGGGTAAGTAACCTTTGTCGAAAATGCGTTTGGTTTTGCCAATGCGCACCCAATCTCAGCTGCCAACACTTCACCTTTCTTGGGGACAGCCACAGTCGGGGACGTACCAAAGAAGCGCTCAAAGACGGTCACTTCGTTGTCGGGAGTCACTTCTTGGGGTGCACATCCTATGCTCCGATGGAAAGATTGGTTGTACGCTTGGACCAGGTGCGGTATGACGTCGATGTACTTGAGAGTGTGTTGATGGGTAAATATTTCCACATGCGTTCTTTCAAGGTGCGTTGAAAACGTTTCAAGACGCTGTCTTTGGTTTCAGGATTCTCGTTGGTGAACAAAAATGAATGCTTCGTTTCTTTAATTCTTTTTGGAAAGCTTGGCTCAGAAATTCGGTGCCATTGTCGGTTTGCCATCGAAAAGGATGACGACCACTATATTTCAACATCAATTTGAGGGCTCGCACTAACTCACTGCTCGATTTGGAAGTCAATGGCACGACCCAATTAAATCTGGAAAAGATGGCGATAAAACAAAACAAGTATTTGAAGCCAAGATTGTAGGTGGCCAAATGAAAGACATCAGCTAAATCGGCTTGCCATTGATGATCGATGCCCTCTACTCGGGCGCGACTTCTGGAAAATTTTCGTCGAATGGGTTTGTGTAAGGTGTACGTGGCTTGTTCTTGTAACCATCCTTGCACTTGAGGTAAACGGACACCTTTCAGTTGGGTTTTGGCAGCACGATACAATTTCTGAACTCCTCCGTAACCTGCAGGATGGGCTGGATCGTAGTAAATGCTGGCTAACACCTCCATCAGCAATTGTTTTTAATAGGTCACTCACTCTTCAAGGATGCTACACTGGATGAGGCGAGTTGGTGGTTTGGAAACGGCTTTACTTGTCCGATGTGCTACGGGAGTGGAAATCGAGGGTAGTGGTGGTGGTGGTGGCGGTAATGGGATGGCTTTTGTCTTCTTTCTTTATTTCACTTCTGCTTTCCTTTTTTTTTTTTTGACTTCTGTCCAAGGAGGAGTGGACATCATCTTTTTAACCCAAGCTTTGAGTTTTTCTCGTTGGGGTGTAGGAAAAGGGGTCAACAAGGACGCTGAAATCTTACTATGGATGGCTGCTGACGGTGTTTGAAAGACTTCTTGTGCCCCTTCTTCCTCACGCATCCGTGGGGCTGCGTCTGTCTTCACCGCTAGGGGTGGTAGTGGTGGTGGCGATGGACTTTTCATCAGAGCCTTAAAATCTTTCAGAGTTGGCAGAGCTGTTTCGTCTAAATCTTTCTGGTGAAAGAGGTGCAGCCGTTGCAACATTTGACCGTACCGTTGCGATTTTTCCGTTTCTGACAAATTGCTGAGATCCATCAACGACAGCAATTCGCATTGTAACTGGGACATTTTGGTCAAATGAGGGTTCGGAGGTAAATGCTGACTCCGTTGTTCTTGCCAACGATGGCATTCCATCCATCGTTTGCAAAGCACTAAAGCCAGTTTTCATCCTTCCATCAGATTCCAAAGGTCGCGTCTGAGATCTTTTGACTCCAGAAGTCCCTTTTATCTTCTTGACCCATTTTATCTTGGACCCATAGGGAAAACACTTCACACGACTCCTTCCAGCATAGCTCCCGCTATTCTTTTGACAAGAGGTCCTATCAGGGGTAAAAATCCTCCCGTTGTATCAACATTTTTTTCTTTCTACGGATGGGAATTTTCTTTTGGACCACTTGGCGAAGAACGTGTCGATGTCTGGCTAAGCATTGCTTCTGGTGTTTAGAGAAAGGTATCGTTCCTTTCAAGACATTCAGACAGCATTCGCTCACGGTATCGATGACATCTTTGGAGGCGGTTTGAATAAGTTGTTTTCGCATGGGTGGAGGGGCTTTGGACAGGAAGGACATATTTGGCTAAACGAGGAGGCAGTCCTTTCCTTTTCTTTCCATTTTTGGCAAGAGAGTGGTGTGCACTTCTTTTAGAGGACATCTTTTTGGTTCAGGGGCACAAAAATACATCTGAAGTCCATGGCTTGACATGCATCCTTTTATCTTATTTTTTGTTTGGTGGTAATAGACCTAGAAAACATCTGAGAAGCTGTGGTAACAAGACAGGAATAAAAAATCCTCCCCTTTTGGTTGCACAGTATTTTGTTTGGACGACTGGGTCTTTTCAGAGGTAGACGTCGATGCTTCGCTAAGCGTTTTTTCGGATGACGAGACTGTTCTTTTGTTTTTCCTTTTCCTTTTTGGACAGGAGAATGGGGGTGGTGATGGTGTGCACTTCTTTGAGGGGAGATCTTTGCGCGTTCAGGAGCACAAGAAACACTGATACCCATAGTTTCCCCAGGTGTTTATATGCTAGAATGAGTCGCCACTGATTGTCTTTACGTCGTATCAACTTGATGACAGGAATCACGCGTCGTGAAGGGGTTCGCAAAGGACTAAATCGGGACAGTTCTTGCTTGGATAAATCCAGTAATCTTTGCAACGTGCCCGATCTCTCTTGGACTTTGATTTTGGAGGCAGGTACTTTGTGAGCAGCTGCCAGTGCAGCTAAAGAGGAGGATGTTCTTGGCGAAACGGGTTTCCATTGTTTCATCAAATTAGGAAAAACGGGTGTGAAATTGGGCTTGGCTGGCATCACCAGCAACGGAGAAGAGGAAGAACCTGAGGCTACTGGAGACGCGGTCACCGTCGATGCAGGTCGTGATTTGCGAATGTAAGATTGCACCCTGGCCGGAGTGCCTCTCTTGCTGGTAGAAGTTGTTTTCTGGGGACTTTCCCTTTTCTGGGATCTTTTCTTTTTCTGTGGCTGTGACCTGGTCTTGACACCACTGCTCTTTTTCTTCGGCTTCTTCTGGGTACCTTTGGGCCGGGCAGTGGCTTTTTTCTTGTGGAGGACTTTGGGGCCATTAGGATCCCATTTTAGGAGGGAGCGAATGATGACACCTCCTAGAGAACCGCTACCTCCAGGTTTCAAAATGTTTTTTGGTTTGAGTGTCGATGCGGAGATATGCCAGTTCCGTGAAGACTACATTGTTTGTCTCAAAAAAGCGTTTGGTATGATGTGGAATGTGAATCATGCCTTGCAGTAATTGATGTCGTGTCACCGTAAACCATCGTAAGATTTCTTTGAGACTGGCTTCTATGACACGAGCACGCATTTGTGGATTTTTTTGGGACTGATGCCGTACAAGGCACGAATCAATTTGACGGAAAGATGAGACTGAAGGGACGTCATGTTGACGATGTGTGAGACAGACCAAAAGTGACCTAGGTTTTTGTAGATTTATTGTTGTTGCTGTTGTTGTTGTGTACACGACAGGCCCTCCGTCTTGGCACCAGTAGTGAAACAGATGGGTACGAAATAGCAAATAATAGGGAGTCATGAGTTTTAAATCCACGAGTAAATAGGCGTGTGGGGTTTGAGTGGCAACGTCGTACGCATGTGTCAGCCAAAGTGTTCCTAACTGTTTGGCTTAGACTTGCACTTCCAATTTATCTCTAGGGCTTTTAAACAAGACCACGTAATGAGCATTGAGACTGATGGTGCGATGGGCTTTACTTTGTTGAAACAAATTTTGGGTGATGTAAATGACACTAGCATTACGATGATGCCCTTTGCGCGTAAACCACAGTTTCATTTCTTCTTCGTCTTCTCCTAACATTTCGTCGAAGACGGCCAGACGTGTTTGACTGGGGTCAGACACGATCCCGTCGTCTTTGCCAGGAATGACTTCCATAAACACGATGGAATCGCCTTGACTTTCTCTCAGGAGGCTGTACGCCGTTTGCCACTCTTTGTAACACCACACGATCCGTTGAGGTGGACGATCTATCAAATGATGTTTATGTTCGATCAAGCGTTTGATAAATTTGGTTTTGCCTGAACCGCTCGGTCCAGCAATTAACATGTTAAAGGCATGGCGAAGATACAAGGCCTCCCAACTGGCACGATCCAAGTTTTCGTCGATGACTTTGAAAGCGGAGGCAGAGGGAAGAGAGACAGCAGAGGTAGCCATAGTGTAGGGAATGTCACTTTTGACACGAAGACAGACAAGACAAGAGTTTTATACTTTTTTCAGGACACGTTTATTGCAAACTTTAAATGTGAACACGAATGACAAAAATACATAAAAGCCAAAGGGTTAAGTACATGCATAAAATACACATCAAAACGATCAAAGTGGAATATAAACAAGTCACTGTAGAACATTTTTGGTGACCAAGATGTGGTGTCCTAGGGACAGTGTGTAATGTTCTTAGAGTCTCTACACTTGGTACAGTCACACAGGGGTTCTCCCGGAATGATCTTTCGGGAATATCAATGACAGTCCTGTCCTGGAGTGGTTCTCCTCGGTGTCGTCTTCTTCTAGCACTGTGACTAACACAGGTTTAAAAGTTACTTTTTTCACTGAAAGTTTGAACTTACGATCACAAATCTTGGGCATAGTTTGCCACTTCTCTTGTCCAAGCCTCGAAGACCAAACGTTTCCAGTTACGTGGATCTTTCCAGTGAGGGTGTAAGTCGCATGCTACACACACTTCAGTGCCCAAAAGTTGACAAATCTTGTTTTCCCGTAGAGGTAGAGAAGTATCGGGATGAAAGCGCAAGGCGTTTAACAGAATGAGTCTCTCGTGTATATTTAAAGCAACCACTTTCATGTTTTTTTGGCGGTACCTCACAGTACAGATCGTAATGTGTCCAAAAGGAATTGGCTGGTAAACGAAATCCCAAAAAGGAAGTCACTAAGATGCACACCACACGACGATCCCAATTCAATGGACACAGTTCTCGTAATAAGTGTTGGTGATCCTCCACAGTTTGAATACAGTCATTGGTTTCCTTCCACGGAATCTGTTGTATCACTAGTGATAAAGGTCGTGGCATAGTAGCCAGTTTTTTACCCTCTTTGGTGTGAGGTAGTAAGTGTACTTTTTGAACAGAATCGGTTTTATTTCAGCACCTCACCAAAATGTTTAGTCACTAACTCACACAACACACGTAGTACAGAAGTTTCCTCTTGAACCAAGACTTGTTGGTGTAAAAGAGTTTGATAATCCTCTAATTCGTCCGTTGGAATTCGATGTATTTTGATCGCCTTGTAAGTAGAATGAGTGGCATCCAAAACTTTATGATTCTCACGTGATTCATCAATCTCTGACCATTGGAATGCTTTGAAATGAATCAGTACTCTTCCACCATTCAGGTACAAGTGGTTGCAACATCGGTGACGTAAAGGATGCATTTGTTCTTTGCGTTGGACTTGTAGTTTGACAAACTCTTGGTAAATGCCTTCTCTCAACTCCACTAAAGGTAGGTAGTGACAGTGTGGAGACCATCGAACATGTTCTAGTAAGTGGAATCATTCTGTTCCCACTCGTGAAGTGACACACCGCAACTGAAGTACTTCACTTTATCCCCTTCGCCCAAGTAGATAAATTCGGCTCTGGCTAATTCTTCTGGGGTAGGTCCTCCCAGATATTTAGGCCATTTACCTTTGAACGTTTGGAGTCGACTTTCAAAGTCGCAGTATTCAGGCAAACGCACAGGGAACGAATATTCTTCTTTCACAGGTTCATTTCGATGAGGGTACAGTGAAATCCGCAGTAGTTTGCTCAGGGTTGGATGACATCCGTAGGGTGTTAGACGCATGGTTTCTCGTGCAGGATGACATTGACCATGAAAACCAGTAAAGTGAAAAGGTGTACGATAACGAGTGGCATCGCTTTCGCATCCATCAGGTTTGACACGCACGGCATCACTTTCCATGGTAGGTATGACAGTAGTAATCATAGTAAAGTTCCCATGATGTGGTACTGAATCGCTGAGGTCACAGCGTACGGCGCCCCTGACATCGCAAGGCACAGCATCGCACTCCACTTGAGAATCACGGAACTTAAATGGTGCTGTCTGTTTAAAAGTATTCATCTTTCTCGCTTGGTGCTGGTAGTTACAATGAACTATCGGTCTTGGACGTTGTCCCTTTTATATATGCTGTCTAATATCGACGTGTCCGTACGGTAAAGTGAAGTGATTGGGAAGTCTCACTCGCTTCTGGTACACGATTTGATTCACTTTTTCCAAGGGCCGACTGATGATTTGGTGTGTGGTTAAACGTACAATCTTGTGAGGCTGGTATGTGGTCACTTTAAAATCTCGGTCCTCTCCAGACTGCAAGGCTTATTCAATACTCCAAAGTTCACCACTTGACTGATGCGATAATTGCAATCCTTTCACTTTACACTCGGTGTGCGCTTCTTGTTGGCACCAGTATTCGTAACTGTAATTTTTAGGACTGCTACTAGCAAAACTTAGAATCTTGTCGTAAGGGTGCTCGTCCGTCCAGGCTCCTAAACGGTCTCCTTCGATGACAGTGTGACGGTGACCCAGGCGATCGATGTAGATGCAACAGCACACGATCTCCTAACAGTTGTAAAGCTTCGTACACTTTTAAGCGAGCATAGGCTGTCACGTAAACCGCAATGATGACATTTCCAAATTCGTCGGCCTCTACAAACTCCAGTTCTTCTTCGTAATTGACTAAGATCAAGTCTTCACGAACGATGTCCACATGTTTCATGGCTTTAGTTTTGTAGTGAATCATCTGGAAGTAGCGGGAAGGTTCTGTCAAATACTCCGTCTTTTGTAAAAACGGTCCATGTGCCATTTTGCCCCACCAGCAATTTAACATCACTTTAGCAAACGATCGCCTTCCTTCGTTTATCTCCACGGGGTCTAAAGTGATGCCCTCCTGGTCAAGGTTTTTCTCTTTGAATTTCTTTTGGTCTTCGGGAGTGTGGAACCAGGAAGGATAGTCGCTGGCTTCTTGTTTCAGTTTCAAAAAGGCATCCACGTAGTCTGCCAAAATGCCTTTCTGAGTTTGGTCACCCTTGTGGTATTTTTCTGTCTTGGGAAATTGGTAAATTTCGTACACTTCTAACAATTGGTATCCCAGATCCGGAGCTTTAAACAATTCCACGCTGGCCCACGTTCCTGTCAAGGCGCGTTCTTCCTGGGTGTGTTGACAATGTTGATCTTGGTTACACGTTTCGGCAGAAGTACAGCACAATGGAAACATTAATTTTTCTTGGTAATGGTGAGGTAAAACAGGATGGTACAAGTCCGTGGGAGGCAAGACTTTGCACTTGATCAACCCTTCGTATTGTCGAATGTTTTCCAGGTCAATGTGTTCCGTCAGTAATTGCGGGTGCCTGCGGAGAAGTGACAATATTTGCACACGTTAGGATACAGAGAACACACGTCCAAGTATCTGATTTCTTCTCCTTTCTCCTCGTCCGTTTGGTCAGCAAACAGGTGGCATTTGTTCGTCCTCCGTACAAACTGTCCCTCGGGTTCAGTGGGTCCACCAACCTGTAACTTTCCACGATGCGCTTAAACTCGGGATCGGTTTTCAAATGGTGATCGTACTCGTGTTCTCACATTTTCACCACTTGGTATCCTTCCTGTTCTAACTTCAGGCGCCGCTGACAAGTGGCCTGGTACAAGTCTTCCATGGTCCGTTGTAAAAACTGATATTTAGTGTCACGTTGAGGGTAACAGATGGGACATCCGTGAAAAAGAACATCCGTTAGACTCGTACACGATCTTGGGGTTTTCAAAGTCCCAGCCATCCACCGAATACGTTTCGATGGACTTTTCGCCTCCTTCGTTGCGGGCACATTGGATCCGTTTGTCTTCCTTGTGGCATAAGTAATGCAGCCAGCGTAGAGCTTTGACCGAGTATTGGCGTGTGACAAAGTTCGTTGTTTGGGTGCTTATTATAGCTAGGGTGTTTTCGGGCATGAATCGTTGGCGGTACACTAAGGTCACGCCTTGGCAATGGTGCAGGCTTCTTTCAAAGGATCTATCCCTCCGTGCTCCATGAACAGTTTTCGAAATTTTCCACAGCAGCGCCGTAAAATGTCCACGTCGGAACGACAAAACTATAACATTTCTTCCTGAAACTCGAAGGGGTCCGAGGTGTGAGAGTGGTACCAAGCGTAGAAAGCTTCTCGTTGTTCGGTGCGCATATTGTCCGGGTCGTAGTAGTGAGCATCAGGCAAATGGGGTAGAACGGCGTATTGATTGGCTTGAAAAAGTGCGAAAAATGGCCTTTGGCCATTTCTCTCATTCCAAACGTTTTAAGCATTCGGCTCAAAGGCATGGCCAAGTAACTCATCAAATCTTTAAACTGCACTTGTCCCACTTGCATGGAAATGATTTTGGCTCCGTTCAAAGTCACTTTAGGAAGTTCGGTACATTGTTCCGTATAGTATCTGAGAAGAAATTGTTCATCGTATCCCGAGAAATTGTGAGCCATCACTGTGGCATTGCGATGACGTAATGTTCGATGTCCTCTTGGCTCCAAGTTTCGTCGATAGGGTCTAAAATCCATTGGGCGAAATCGGCCAACGTGTTAGGTCCTCGAAAGATTTTTTCCACATCCTCCAGGAATCTTGTTGCAGTGAGGGCAATGACTAAAGATCGGTTCTTGGATGCACTTCTCGCACGCTCGATTAGCCACACAGAAGTTAGGAATGTGAATACCGGTCTCTTGCATGCATTCAAAATCGAAAAAGATGAAATTGCCTTTCTTCTGGTCATCTTTTTCCTCTTCATGTTTGGAATGGTATTTTTGAATGAAGCATTCGTGTTCCAAATCCATGATTTGGTGACAAATGGGACGTCGTTTCTTTCCTGGACATATGTGAGCCTTGGCACAATTGGTACGTATCACAAGTAGGGCACAATCTCAGGAGCTGACAAGCAATTTTCCGCTGTGAACCTTGCGTCTTCAGATGTTGGTAACAGGGTGGGCTGACAAAGTGCGCTGACAAGCTGAGCAATGCACCCGTTGTTGTCCTTCGTGAAGACAAGGTTTAGAGGCCAAACATCCCTCAAAATGCCTGTTCTGCTTTTGATTGTTATAGTCACAGTTCTCACAATAATAACTATATCACAAGAATCCTGAGATACTGTAATGGTATCGAAATGTTCATCGTGATGATAGACGTGAATGTATTTTCCGTCTTTGAAATTTTTGCCTCGAAACAACAGAGGCCAACGCACTTGTTGAGGGTGTACTTTCAAGGTGTAGCGTGGAGCTAAGACGTCTTGCAATTTATGCATTTCAGGAATGCCGCAGGGTGTTTCTTTAGATATCCCCGCTTGCTGTAACAGGAGTTCTGCTTCTCTTTGTTGTTTGGCTCAGTCCTATCGTTGAATAGTTTTCCGGGCTCTTTTCCATTTTGCTGTGTCGTTCTTGTCGGGATATGTTCGTCCCACCACGATGGCTCGGGCTAAACACATCTAGTCTTGAGGTTTGTTAATTCGGACGAGACTGTACTTGGTCCTGCGAAGGTTGTCCACCAATAACACCTTTTTGCGTTGTCCGGTCCCTTTGGGAAGAGAAACGTGGTCCATGTTCAGTGTCGCCTTTCCATCGGTGATGTGAAACTTTTCGTTTGACCGCTGCACGTGTTGAATCTTGTCGATGACTTTGAAAGGTGTCAATTCTGCTGGGGCACTTCAGACTGTCGTGATAAATGGAAAGTGTCAAGCGATCGTCTTCTTTGGCTTCACATTGTCGTTTCGGTGTGGTTAACAAAGAATCCCACACATCGGTGATGAACTCTTCTGCTTTCTCCAGTGGTACTTGAAATCTTTAAACTTCACCGTGTACGTGTAGGCCGTAGTTCTAAATTTTCTAGAGGAGCGTTTATCCGTCTCTCGAATGTGGTAGTACTTTTCAGGGTTTACTGGTGGTGGACTTTGGTTTGGTGTAGATTCTCTGGGTCTGGATTCTGGCTCACTCATGTTATCTTCAAAATCGCTGGCGTAAATTTGAGCCAAGACTTCAGCTACTGTGCGAGGCGATAAGTCACGTTTCTGCCTCTTACTTACTTCTCCTTTCTCCACGAAATGATGCGATCGTTTCATCTTGGTTGCAAAAAGTCAAATGACTACATTTTAAACGCCATGGACCCCTTTATATCCATGTCAGGCCAGTGTCTTCTCTATATAAAAGGGGCAGTGTCTTCCCTCCCAGTATTCATTTCACTCTCAATTCGACCAGAACGATGGAAGAGCTCACACAGTTCGAGCTTCTGATCAGAGCTCTGCGACGTGTCATACAAAGGTTTTCTTCAGACAAGCCGACGGACTACTCCCCCTCCTTTCGAGAAAAACGTCAAGATACTTGCTATATCTGTCCGAAGAAAGGACATTGGTCTTCAGAGTGTCCAGACCGTCAAAAAAGCAAGACACGTGTAAAAAGAAACAAAAGTCAAGATACCTGTTATAATTATCAAGAGAATGGACATTGGTCTTCAGACTGCCCTATGAAACAACAGGAGCAGGAGGGAGAGACAGGTTCAGAACAGGAAAGAGAAGAGGTACCCTCCCAAAAGGAAGAACCCAGAAACGTTAAGAGAAGAAAAGAAGACGAGAAGAAAGTGAGGAAAAAGAGGAGGAAAAACCTGTGACAGTGAAGAAATTCAAAGAAAGGAGAGAGTGCACAAAAGACAAAAAAAGAAGATAATGAACTTTTTAAGATGTGTTGTAAATTGAATGGTACATTTGTACCAGAATAGACCAGACAGAAACGTAAGTGTCTCATGGTTTTGCTTTTCTAGAATAAGTACCTACACTCACGCACTCACACACGTACATCATGGGAAAAAAGGGATTTTGAGTTTTAAATTGAATTTGGCAAAATGAATACTTTCTCTTTTCGAGAGAAGTGGATGATCCTGAAAAGGACCGTTTGATGTTTGTTTTTAAAATTAACAAAGTCAGGAACGGGAAGTAATGAGCTTTATCTGCCTTATCCTTTTGCCACGGCCAAGGCCTACTTCTGGACCTGCTCCTGTCGATATTTGGTAGAAATCACTAGGGTAGGTACCTCAGGCGTAGTAGGTGTGTGAAAAGGATTGGGTAGTTTGGATCGAGAAGGTCTTTTTCTCCTGGGTTGAAATAGAGAAGCCTGATACGTTTGTTTCAGATTCCTAACTCTGCCAAAATGTCTAAGAGTACCGTCACCGTTTGACTTTCACCGTCCTCCTTCTCTCCTAGACCTTTTTTCTTCTCTGATTCTTCTTCTTCCTGTCGTTTCCTTCTTGCCTCTTCATCTTCTCGCTGTTGCTGTTGAAGGAGAAAAGCTTGTTCTGCTACTTTCTGCTGTTGCAAAAATTTCTCCAATTCTTCTTTCTGTCTCTGTTTAAAATCCTCGAAGTGTGGTAAGGAATGAGAAGGTGGCGGAGGTGCTGGTACCAGAACAAATTCTTGCGAAGAAGAGAGAAAATCCACTAAATCCCAATTAAAATTGGTCTCTTCTGGAAGTAGGACCGTCTTGGTTTTGGTAGCCGCTGATATGCAATCACTTCTGGTCTCCATGGCCGGTGCACCCTAGTTCATCGTCTTCTTAGTTTCCGTCATGTTCTAACTGTGTCGCATGAATTCACTGCGCAGAGACGCTAGCGCACCTATATAGCGCTCCGGTGGCCTAGTGGTTAGAGCGTCCGCCTCGGATGCGGGAGGTCGTGGGTTCGATCCCCGGTCGAGTCATACCAATGACTTACAAAAATGGTACTAACAGCTGCCTCGCTTGGCGCTCAGCATTAAGAGGTTAGTGTTAGGACTGGTCGGCCTGGTGTCAGGATAATGTGACTGGGTGGGACATCATGCTACATGTCTGCGGCATGATGCCCCAGTGCTAGACATCACTATAAACTGCCACACTGCAGACATCGTAGCGATATGACTGAAAAATTGTTAAAGCTCCGTTAAAAATCATAATCACATCACATCCTATATAGGGAATGTGACGTCACAGGTAGCTCTCTTCGGATTGGAAGACTAACTCAGCCCTGTGACTGGATTTTTCAACGCGCGTTTGGATTGGCGAAAGAACTCAATCCGTTTCGATCCGCTCTTCCATAATAAATAACCGCGGTTCACTTCATTCCCTTAACCTGTTCTCGTCACAAGATGTGGGCTAACGTAGAATTGTCTACCCTCCTATCGTAGATGCTGTTCCACCCGGACTATGCCATGTAGGTCAAATCATCATCGACTATCACCTACATGACTGATACAGCCCTTTGGAAACGAAGGATCTATGTGAAAAAACAAGGCTGTCTGAAGAGTATCGTTATCTACGGTCCAGACGTCAGACAAAGTTTGAGAAAGAGAAGAAGATCCGTGCGATGCCCTCTATGTTAACGGAAAAGTGTTAACAAAAAACCCAAAGGCCCTTTTCAGGGTCACTGCATTGCCTCGAACGGATTTTTGATTTCTCTCTCTCTCTCCTCCCCTCCCTCTCTCTCTCTCTCTCTCTCTCTCTCTCTCTCTCTCTTTGTCTTTGTCTATATCTATGTCTATCAAGTCCCGCACCGCCAAGCTTTATTATTCGTAGTTTCTGAACTAGCTGAACTTACCCGCCACCTGCTACCCGCTTCGTTTTCCCCGCTGTCCCTGTTTGGCAGGATTGAGGTCAGCAGTAGTAAGGGAAAAGGCTGGTTCTGGCCCAGAGACTCCCTAAAACACCCCCAAACAAATACGGATCGGGGGGTGGGTCCCCACCACCACCCCCGCCACCACCCACCGCCATTACCCACCACCACCACCCACCCCCCGATCCGTATTTGTTTGGAGGCATTTTAGGATCTCGGATCCATAACCAGCCTTTTCCCTTACTACTGAAGATTTCACCAACATTATAAAGTTCACACAAAATTTCATTTGTCGGATTATTTATAAAGTTCACACAAATTTCATACTTTCTTGATAATTGTTTTCAAATCAGGCAAAGATAGGGAATTTCCAATAGATTTTCTAGAATGTTCTAGAATCAGGCAGAAGATAGGGAATTTCCAGATTGATTCAATCACGTGATTTTGTAGAATGTTCTAGATCAGGTAAAAAATAGAGAATTTCCAAACGGGTTTTCCAGAACAGCAGTATAAAAGGCGGTCAGAATTTTCTTCTAGCCATTGCACTGCTGCACTTCAAGAGGACATCTTCACCGAGCGAACAGGTAATTGAAAATTTTCAAACATTTATAAACTTTAGACAAAATTTCATACCCTATCATTATCATACTTTTTTTTGATAATCTTTTTCGTACCTGCCGACTCTCATTGGTAGAATATCTGTTAACATACTGTCAATAGTACGAAACTCGCGTATTAAATCGTCCATATCATATTTTATACCCCGTAAGTAAGATCGTATCTGATCAAGTAATTTTTTATAGGTGATACTAGCTATTTTGCAGGAATTTTTTTTTAGTCACAAACCGAGGTTCAATTTTTTTACACGCTGTTGAAAGAGAAACACCAACGCCTGATATTAGCAAAAATGGATTCAATGATGCTCCACTTGAAATTATACCAGAGTCAGTCATCAATAACGGTAAATATGATATTATTCGAAGTATTTTGTTGTAGTATTTATAACATTTTTTCACGCACCAAAGTTTTTTATGATAATATCCGTAATATTTCATTAGAGCGTCCACATCTTGTTTTGGAATTTCTTTTCAAATGTGATTGAAATCAACTATACTTTTTTTCATTATATGATATTTGTTTACAATAGTGGTTTGATTAAGTGATTAATCGTCTGATCAATAATCCGCTCGAATTTGAACGACGATTAGCAAATTTAACGGTTGGGCCGATTAGAAGTAAGTTAGAAGATATAACGAAAAAATTGAAGAATCGGAAGATGTTACGTATCGGCTCGTTCAAAGTAACACAAAGAAAGAGTGAAGACAACAAGCTTTGTAAATTTTAACAAAAATAATTTATTTCCCTAGAAAACACGGTGAAAAGGTAAATAGATGAAACAAGACTTACGATTTACGAAGAAGATTCCAAACATTTGTTCTAAAGTTATGAAAACACAAGTCCTGTGAATAAACAGTTCTAATTTGATATAGTCTGAATCTCAGTTCCGTTCCAAGATGGCGGATGATGACGTCAGACGAAGGCTAACACAAAATGTCCAGAATTTTCACTGTGAAAGCACAATTTGAATTGTTCTGCTTCCAATTTAGAAGTAATTTCAACAAATGTCTTTGTCCAAAGCCAGTAGGGCTGTTCTCCAGGGAAAATAATTATTTAGAAAGTAGATGAAGTACAGCTACCACCACTAACAACACACATGTTGTTCCTAACACGTACGAATGAACAAACACCTCTTTCCAGCACAGAAATACCTTTTCCTTAAGGTATTAGAAACTCTGTAAGATGTTATGATGTGACTCTCAAGTATAACTGACTACGATTACGACTTTGACTACGACTGACTAAACATTTCTTACAGGTAACTGAGCATTTAAAATAAGCTAATGCGTCATTACATGTACACACGCATGAAAGACACGTGTGATTTCGAAATCACTACAATGCGTAAACAAGTATTATTTTGAAATAACGTGGTCACAGCCAATCATTTACATAGCTCTTTCTCACTGTTTACTTGATACGAAAAACCGTCATGCAAAAATCGTGCTTACACGAGTCACATTTAAGTTTTAAATAAATAGGATGTTTTTAACAAACTATTAGACCTTGCTAACGTAATCATCACCATAATAATAATAACATTTAGTGATATAAAAACAAAATAAAAAATGAAACAAAGGATTAGAAGAATTTAAATTTTAACTCATATGTAATATAACTACAGGGTCGTAACACTTTCCCCCATAAAGAAAAAAGAGATTTATGTAATAAAGCTTTCTTTTTTACCAGATGTAAATTATACATGAGGTAAAAAAAACATTTACATAAGAAGAACTCTTATGAATCTACACAAAGGTGTATATGAAAATGGCATTTCTATACACGGGAAAGTGCGTCTGCAATTAAATTATCTTTTCCTCTAATATGCCTGATGTAAAGATTGTACTCTTGCAAAAATAAACTCCACCTCAATAGTCTTTGATTCTTATTTTTCATTCTGCTGATGAAAGTAAGGGGGTTGTGATCACTAAACACAACAACCGGAGAAGGAGCCGAGCTAACATAAACTTCAAAATGCTGTAATGCCAGTATTAAAGCTAAGCATTCCTTCTCGATTGTTGAGTAGTTTCTTTGGTGTTTATTTAATTTCTTAGAAGTAACACACTGGGTGTTCTACACCGTTTTTGTCATCTTGAAGCAGAACTGCTCCAACCCCAACATCACTTGCATCCACAGAAAGTTTGAATGGTTGACTGAAATCTGGAGCTGTTAAAACTGGTGTACTTTTAAGTATGGCTTTTAATCTATCGAAAACCTCTTGACATTTTCCAGTCCAAAGAAACTTGTTTTTCTTTCTCAACAAGTTTGTCAGAGGTTCAACAATATCGGAAAAATTAGAACAAAATTTGCGATAGTACCCAGCCATACCCAAAAATCGCATCAGCTGTTTTTTACTGACAGGCACAGGAAATTCAGAAATAGCCTTGACCTTAGCATCTATAGGTTTAATTTGACCATGTCCCACAATATGTCCTAGAAAAGTAACACACGCACGGCAGAACTCACTTTTAGATAAATTAATAGTCAAATTTGCATCCGTGAGTCTGTCGAAGAACTTCCGAATCGTGGCTAGATGTTCTTTCCAGGTGTTGTTGTAGATGATGACATCATCAATATAGGCCTCACAATTGTCTAGACCAGAAGTAATCATATTCATAAGGCGTTGAAAAGTACTTGGAGAACCCTTCATCCCAAATGGCATTACTTTATACTGGTAGAGTCCATCTGGAGTCACAAATGCCGAAATTTCTTTTGCTCTTTCCGTTAATGGAATTTGCCAAAACCCTTCAGAAGGTCGAATTTAGTGACGTATTTGGCATTTCCAATTTTGTCGATACAATCGTCGATTCTTGGCAATGGAAATGAGTCTGTTTTTGTCACACTGTTCACCTTCCTGTAATCCGTACACATTCGGAAAGTTTTATCCGGTTTCGGAACAAGAATGCACGGTGAACTCCAATCACTCTTACTGGGCTCTATAAAATCATTTTCCAGTAAATACTGAATCTCTTTTTTCATGTATTCCTGTTTAAAAGGATTCATCCTGTATGGGTGTTGTTTCATGGGTTTCGAATCTACTATTTCAACGTCGTGAAAAATTTTGTTTGTCCTTGTAGGTATGTCTGGAAACAAGTGTTCATATTCAGACAATAATTGTTTAAGTTCACTTTTTTCTTGATTTTGTAAATGAGAAAGTTTCTGGTCTAGATTTTCCATAACTTCCGAATTCCGAAGACTTGTTGTTCCAAGATTAGTAGAATCCAACTGAATTCCTTCATTCAAATCCTCAGCTGGTGGGACAGGTACAACTAAATTAATTTCATTATTTACTTGGCTATTTCTTTTAAAATAATAGTACTCCATTAATTTACTTAGACTTGAGTACTAATATTATAATTTAACTCATTCATTTTCTTCTTTACTTTGTAAGGGCCATAAAATCTAACTTGAAGAAAATTCTGCAGAATGAGCAAGAGAGAATGGACTTTATTACAGGACTCAAAAATTCTCTCTAGTAAACTTTGGTGAAACCATAGTTTCACTTTTGACTTGAACTGCAGAATACCAAATTCAAGTGTAACAAGCTGGAACATACCAGACTTGAAATTTGACCTTTGACCAGACTGAACAAATTTGAGAAGGCCAAATTGAGTCAAATTCCTCAACGGAATTATCTCTGGAAAACTTGTTGACGCACACTTGATGGTCAACAAATTTTGGTTACCTGATTTGGTCTTTGGTAAAGGACTAACACAATCTCCCATAGTTCTACTGAATGGTTCGTCAAATGCAGGAATTGGTTGCAGATGAGCTTTAGGTATCTTTCGATTTGGTTTTTCTACAATTTGACAAGTATGACAAGATCTACAAAACTTGCACACATCACTTTTAATTTTTGGCCAATAGAAGTGAGTCAAGATCTTGTGATACGTTTTATTTATCCCTAAATGACCAGCCATAGGAGTTTCTTGGGCCAAACTAAGTATTTCCTGTCTGTAAGGTTTCGGAACCACAATCTGATATTTTACTGACCATTCGTCACTAGCAGGTACTTCGAGAGGTCTCCATTTTCTCATGAGAACTCTATTTTTAATGAAGTAACAGACAGGTACTTCAGTTGCTTCTTTTTCACTAACGGCCCGCTGAAACAAACAGGAGATCTCAGGATCCTTCTCCTGTTCGACGACAAGTGATTGTCGTTTATCAGCCTGATTAGATAAAAGAGAATGAGTATTCAAAAGAGGATCACTATGATCAATACCTTTTGACTGATCCAAATTAGAAGTGAAAGTGACCTCATCAAAAGCCTGATCAATACATGTGTCAGCTAAAGGAATACATTTCTTATCAAAATCATTCTCAAGAGCTTTCTTTGCCATAGCTCTGGTAACTGCACAAGCTGGGAATAAATCAGGGATTTCTTTTTCAATAGGATCAACTTTCTGATCCAAAGAAGGCTTGTCAGTTACAAGTGGATTAACCACAACCTTGTCTCCAGCTAGGTCATTGCCTAGCAACAAATGAATGCCCTCAACGGGTAAGGTAGACACTACACCGACTGTCACAGGTCCTGAAACTAAGTCTGATGACAAATTAACAGAATGGAGAGGAACATAAACAAAGCCGCACTCTACTCCCTGAATGAGAACACTCTCATTAGAACAGGTCTTCTCAGAAGAAGGCAAAATACCTGAAACTAAAAGACTCTGAGAAGCTCCTGTATCCCTCAAAATTTTAATAGGGATAGGATTGGCCAAATCAACCAAGAGTGATATAGAACCCTTCGACATGAATGGTTCAAAATTCTCCATGACACAATCAGACTGAGGTTTTTCAAACCCAACAAATGTATTGTTTTCAATACATGACCGTGACCTTGACCTCTTAGAAATAAGAGCATTTGGGATAGGTCTATCTTGATTCTGATGCCTATATTTCAATTTGAAGCAATAAGAAATGACGTGTCCTTTTTTCTTGCAATAGGTACACGTAGGAATAGACAAGGATTTTGAATCAAGTCTCTCAGAGGCTTGATTTTTAGAATTTGTGCCAGATTGAGTTTTACTGAGAGTCGTATTTGGTTGAAACACCTTTCTATCAGTAGACTGCTGAGTGAAAGATTTGCTTACAGCAGGAACTTTATGAGTTAAGGAATACTTATCAGCAGCAAGAGCAGCATTTTCCAAGGTTTTGACCTCATGATCTTCAAGGTGATTTTTGATATCACTAGGAATACAGTTTTTAAACTCTTCAAGTAATACCAGTTGTTCGAGTCTTTCATAATCATGTTCAATTTTCTCAGACAGACACCATCTCTTGAACAACTGTTCTTTTTCTCTAGCAAATTCAACATAAGTGTGTCTAGTTTCTTTTTGTAGTTTCTGAACTTTTGCCGATAAGCCTCAGGGATTAATTCATAACCCTTCAAGATGCATTCCTTAACCAAATCGTAATCAGAACTTTGTTGTACTGACAGAGATATATAGATCTCTCTGGCCTTGCCATGGAGTACGCTTTGCAATAATTGAGTCCAATACTCTTGGCCATTTCGAATTCTCAGCGACTTTTTCAAAATGAATAAAATATTTGTCTACTTCCTTTTCACTAAAAGGGGGAACTAACTTCCTAAAATGTTAAAATTTGAATTTGCACGGGAAATGGAATCGTGCCTGTCACTTGCCAGATCCAATTCTTTCATTTTAATTTGCATCTGTCTCTCTCTCTCCCTTTCTTCAAATTGCATTTGTTCCTTTTGTAATTCCATTTGCCTTTCTTTTTCCCTTTCTTCTATTTGTCTTTGTTTTTCCCTTTCTTCAATTTGTATTTGTTCCTTTTGCAATTCTAATTGTCTTTCTTTTTCCCTTTCTTCTAATTGTATTTGTTCCTTTTGCAATTCTAATTGCCTTTCTTTTTCTCTTTCTTCTAATTGCATTCGTCTTTCCTGTCTATCTTTCTCCTCCTTTTCAGATTGTAATCTCATTTGTTCTTTTTGATTCTGAAGCTCGAGCTTCCTTAACTCTATTTCCATTTTTTTTTATTTTTAGTTCTATTTTCTTACTGTCAGAGTCTGTCATAGACTTACTGACCGATGCCAAAACACTTTGGTCAAAAATATTCTGTCCTACCAAATATTGAATTAATGTTTTTGATTTCTTGCTTTGTCAAGGAAGCTTTTGCTTCAGAAAGATCGTACTTTCTGGCAAGTTCAAACAACTCCTCCTCCTTCAAACTATCCAACTGTTGTTGAGTTGGACTAGAAAGAAAACTCTCCACTTTTGACATTCTTAAAGCCTGTTGTTTTCACTAAAATTTCAAATAAAATGAACCAGGGAATTTAAATTTCAATTTTTAGCCAATTTCATATATCAGCCAAATTCATATATCCAATCCCGGACGAGCAACCCAATTTCTTTATGTTACGTATCGGCTCGTTCAAAGTAACACAAAGAAAGAGTGAAGACAACAAGCTTTGTAAATTTTAACAAAAATAATTTATTTCCCTAGAAAACACGGTGAAAAGGTAAATAGATGAAACAAGACTTACGATTTACGAAGAAGATTCCAAAAATTTGTTCTAAAGTTGTGAAAACACATAAGTCCTGTGAATAAACAGTTCTAATTTGATATAGTCTGAATCTCAGTTCCGTTCCAAGATGGCGGATGATGACGTCAGACGAAGGCTAACACAGAATGTCCAGAATTTTCACTGTAAAGCACAATTTGTATTGTTCTGTTCCGATTTAGAAGTAATTTCATCAAATGTCTTTGTCCAAAGCCAGTAGGGCTGTTCTCCAGGGAAAATAACTATTTAGAAAGTAGATGAAATACAGCTACCACCACTAACAACACACATGTTGTTCCTAACACGTACGAATGAACAAACACCTCTTTCCAGCACATAAATACCTTTTCCTTAAGGTATTAGAAACTCTGTAAGATGTTATGATGTGACTCTCAAGTATAACTGACTACGATTACGACTT
Source organism: Megalonaias nervosa (assembly GCA_016617855.1). Lineage (NCBI taxonomy): Eukaryota > Metazoa > Mollusca > Bivalvia > Unionida > Unionidae > Megalonaias > Megalonaias nervosa. The sequence goes on from JAECUM010004923.1 coordinate 51,323, forward strand.
TGACTACGACTGACTAAACATTTCTTACAGGTAACTGAGCATTTAAAATAAGCTAATGCGTCATTACATGTACACACGCATGAAAGACACGTGTGATTTCGAAATCACTACAATGCGTAAACAAGTATTATTTTGAAATAACGTGGTCACAGCCAATCATTTACATAGCTCTTTCTCACTGTTTACTTGATACGAAAAACCGTCATGCAAAAATCGTGCTTACAAGAGTCACATTTAAGTTTTAAATAAATAGGATGTTTCTAACAAACTATTAGACCTTGCTAACATAACCATCACCATAACAATAATAACATTTAGTGATATAAAAACAAAATAAAAAAATGAAACAAAGGATTAGAAGAATTTAAATTTTAACTCATATGTAATTTAACTACAGGGTCGTAACAATGTAGTTAAGGAGATTTTGAGGAAAGAATCTTATCCAAGAGCATTATCACAATTTGAAAGGGACTTATAAAATATAAATAACAAAATAAGAGATGATGAGTATAAAATGTTTAACTCAACATATAAATTTGAAGATTTGAGAATATACAATATTTTAAAAGAAGAATATAATGCTGACGAAACAACTGCATGGTTAACGCAATATCAGAGGATAATAAGAAACAGATCGATTTAGTGGTACCGGGAAATAGAGAATATTACGAAGCTATTGAAAAATACCGACAAGGTATTATCGCCGATCTTTATATCAAAGATATTAATCGAATAATTAATGAAAAAAAGTTCGATCATCACTCTAATGTTTTGACCACTGTAGCAAAAAATAGATTTAGAAAGAGTACCAGCTGCGAGTCTGGCGGAAACTGAAAACCCACTATTTATATTGCCAGAGAAAATTGAAGAACCAATAGTTATATCTCCAGAGGAAGCTGAAAGAAGGAAGCAAATTGAAAAAAAAGATAGAAAAATGACAGAAGGTATAATAACAAAATCCGAATACAAATCTTTTATAAAAAAATATGATATTGAAGACATTAATAATATTGCTAAATGGCCACAAGATAAATATGATGATCTTATTGAAGAATTAAAATATATTTATGATGATGGAGTAGAAGCTGATGGTAGAATTAGTAAAGCTAAAATAGAAGATCTTGAAAAACTTTTTGAACGAGTTAGAGATGCTATTATTGCTTATAATGTAATACCTATAGCGAAGAAAATTAGATCTGGAGAATCTAAATATGTAAAATTTTACGACGAGTTTGAATATAATGAGAATCTTCGCATGAGTGAAATGAGTAAAAAGACTGGAACCGGTGTAAAAATATTTACATCAACCGCTGAAATGATAGGCAGATAAATGCTGTTGATATCGTCAAAGGAAGCTGGGAATGTTAGCGCTGAAATTGATAATAAAATTATTGACATACTTGATCATTTGAGATCGGAAAATTTATTGACATCTGACGAGTACGAAACTTTACACCGCGACTTAATCGCGGCGATTTAATATAAATCAAGGCGATTTAATATAACAATTTTGTAAATATCAATTTTATAAAAATATAGTAAATAACAATGTCAACAACATTATTACTAGACTCTAGTACGGCCGCAAAAGATAGCGCAAATTTTTCAGTAAAGTATATTCCGCCAATGCAACTTGATACTGAAAAACAGTATGAAATTGGACTAATTTCATGTACGTGTTGGAATTCGATGGCTAACGTAAAAACTGGTGTCAATAATGAATTTGATTTTATAATTCCGTCTATTATAAGAGATCGATGGAGAGAAATTAAGATTCCGCAAGGAGCTTATAATATCACTGATCTAAATAGGACTATAAAGGAGCTTATAACAAAAGCTGGCGGTGTAGCTGATAATTTCGAGTTAACAGCGAATTATAACACGTTAAGAGCTAGATTAAAATTAAAGGATATGTTAATCGATTTTACACCAAGAGAAAAAAGTATTGTACAACTGATAGGATTTACTAAAGACAGTTATGGCACTTTTGAAGGGGCTACGCATGACGGTGAACTGTCGGTAAATATAACTGACGTAAACACAATATTAATAAATTGCTCCATTGCTTCTGGATCTTACTCAGCCCAGGGCAGTAAAGGTCAAACAATATATAGTTTCTCACCAGATGTTCCACCAGGTTCTCTCATGCAAATTAGACCACTGCAAGTTATTTATTATTCGCTAAATGTTGAAAATCAAATAACAACAATAAATATGCATTTGACAGATCAATCTGGGCGACAGCTGGATCTAAATAACGAGGTCGTTACATATTACCTACACTTACGCGCGCAATAGTAAACATATTTTATAAGAAAAGCTAAAAGATTTGGCAATGAAAATTATGCAACCTCAGATATAATGAAACAGAGAAAAAAATCTCATAGAAGAAAATTGTTGGTGGATTTTTTGGAAATATAGTTACTAAAATTATTGAAAATATTCCGGGGGTCGCGCGTAAAGTTGCACCAATTGCACTTGACACAAGTAAAGCTTTTGCAACTGGAGCTGCATCTGCCGCTGGAACTGCGGTGGGACAAAAAATAGCTGATAAAATAAAAGGCACACCGTCTACATCTGAGATTAAACAAGTTATATCGGAAATCGCTCCAACAAAAGAAACTCAACGTGCTATGATAACAACAACAAAAAAACTTTTATCACCAAAGGGCGAGCAGATCATACAAAAATTAATATCTAAAGTAACGGCGCCGCAAATAAAATTTTATATAATCTAATAAATAACAAATGTCTGTTAAAAATTATCTCGATTTGGCGGAAACTTATGACGAGGACAACACGGTAACAGAATTTGAGTATGTTGAGTATCTCGACGAAAATTCTAATGAACCAAATAAAGCTGGTATTAGAACATTTAATACTCGAGACGAAGATGTATTTCTACTTCCTCACAAAGCAATGTTAGAAGTTCTCGGTCAGATCATGACAGTGGCCAATCCGCCTGTTGCAATTGCAGCTGGAACAGAAGTAGCTCTTATAAATAATGGCTGGTGCTTATTCAAATGTGCCCGATATCAACTAGCTAATCAAAACTGTTGAAGATATTTCGAGTCATTTACAAGTTGCAAGTACAATCTTAAATATTATTTCGTTTTCTGATGATTATTCAAGATCATCCGCAACGAACATGATGTGGTTTAAAGATACTGGAACTGGTGGTTTAGCCGTATCAAATGAACTTTTCTCCAAAGGTGTTTTAGTACACGGAGCTGATGCTGCTGCAGATGTTGCAATTGTAAGAAATTTTCTTATTGCTAATGCTAACAATTTTGGTATAGCCGCACCAGATGCAGTAGCTAACGCAGACGCTACAAGACTTTCTCTTACTGCTGCTTGTAATAATCTTGGCATAACACCACCAGGAGCAGCTGCAGATGGTGTTGTAATGTTAGATTTAGTTAATAAAGCAATTAGCGTAAAAAATATACGTTACAATGAAGGTTATACCAGAAGGAAGGCACTTGCAGCAGGATCACGTCAAATTACAATGATGCTGCCATTAAGTACAATAGTTGGATTTTGTCGCGATTACGATAAAGTATTTCGTGGAGTTAAACATACACTTATTTTAGATCGGGCAGAACAAAACGACTGCTTGTTTAGGTCAGGCGGAGCTGATGTACAATTTATCATAAACAAACTTGCGTTGTGGATGCAGCGTGTAACGCCATCGATCACTAAAATGTCAGAATTAAATAATATGCTTGAAAACCGCACAAACCAAATTTATTTTCAGCAACATAAAATATATCAAACAGCAGTTCTGAATACTACAGACTACACATGGCGAGTCACAACAACATCAAGCGAACAACTGCCGAGACATTTATTTGTTGTGTTTCAGCAGCAAGCGCGGCGTTGTAACCAACAACAAAATAATGCGATATTTGACCACGCCGATGTTAGACGAATGTATGCTAGACTAAATTCGAAGCAATATCCGGAACGAGCGATAGAATGTAATTTTGCAGATGACGCCAACGCAGTGCTCGACGCAGTGCAAAAATATCAAGATGTTGAAGATAGATCTCAATTATCAGTAGAAGAATTTCGTACACTTTATCCAATATTTTATTTTGATGTTAGTAAACATAGTGAGCGAGCTGTTGATTCGACAACTGATATTGAAATTACCTGGACACTTGGAGCAGTTCCAGTAGCGCAGTTGTACGTGTACGCGTTAGTAATAAGCGACAGATTTATTACGATTGATTCTGTTGGAGGTAAAATGAGAGTCCAAGTTTAATATATAATCTTTATATAAGATGACAAAATATATTGTAAAAGAAATATATTTGACTGATGGTCAAGTTAAAAAATTAGCAGCTGCTGTTGCAAAGCAGAGACAGGTGTCATTAAAAATCAACCCTGACATTTCCAAGGGTATTTTAACAAAATTGATGTTGACCAAAAAACAGGCGAACAGGTACGATCGTAAAAAAAACTTTTGTTTTAAATTTAAGTGCCGCACAAATAACAGCGATGTCAAAACAAGGTGGTTTCTTTGGTCCGGCATTATCAGTGATGGCCAGCACAATAATACCAAAAATTTTACCTATACTAGGAACGCTTGGACTAGCAGCAGCGTCTGGAGCAATATCTGGCGCAACGAAAAAAGCAGTTGAAGGTCATGGTATAAAAAAAGTAGTTTAAAGATAAATTGTAAATGTCGATGGTAACAAAATTTTATGTGACTGATAAATATAATGCCACAACGAAGAAAAACAGCAACGAAAAAAATGAAAACAACGAAACGCCGGCGGACGAAACAAAGAGGATTTCTTCCAATAGCTCCACTTTTAGCGGGACTAGCGGGAAGTATACTACCAAATCTGCTAGGAATAGGACGTGGACTAACATTGCCGGGAACACGGCCATCCCGCTAAGTAACTTTGATATACTTGTTAAGTTAGGATCGGTTCCCAGATTTCACGGAGTTTATTCTAAAGATGAACTTACTAACATCACAGGTGGTTCGTGCGTGATAAATATACAAGATTTCAACGACGGATCCGGCACACATTGGGTAGCAGTTTATAATAACAATTATTTTGACTCGTTTGGACTTCCTCCGAGCGATGCAATAAAAAAATATATAAACAAAAAATATAAAATAATATATTATTCGTCCAATCAACTTCAACCTGTTGGAACTTCTGCTTGCGGATATTATTGTATAATGTTCATTAAACAGATGTCCCAGCCACCTGACAACGTCAGGGAATTTAATTTTTTAAAGTTTATTTTACAGTTTAACAAGCATTCTTCTCAGGCTAACGATGAGATTGCAATAAATTTTTGTAAAGCTATCTAAAGCTTGCAATTAATTTTTGTGAAGCTATCTAAAAGCCTGCAATTGATTTTTGTAAAGCTATCTAAAAGCCTGCAATTGATTTTGTCTAAACTTATGTATATAATAATGTCAACATATTGTCTCAAATGTAAAACTAAAACAGAAAATGTCAATGAAACAACAGAAAAAACAAGGAACAACAGGACAATGCTGAAAAGTATTTGCGCAATCTGCGGAAAAAGAAAAAGTATGTTTTTAAAGAAATCGTCCGGAGCTGGTTGCCCCGAAATTGTCAGGGACGTTATTTTAGTAGATGATTAACTGACTGTCTCTGACTAAGATAAGTACCCACTGGTTTTTATTTTTTGGGGGTGAAAACCCCAGCATTTTTCAATATAAATTGACATTATTATTATAAATCTGAGAAATATTTTCTGAAAAATTGAATTTTGTCCACTTTTTTCACAAATTTTACTTTTTTAACCAAATTTTACTGGTTTTTCATAAATTTTTCGTTAATTTTTTGCTGTTTTTTTGAGAAAATATTGAAAAGTGCTGAGGTTTTGACCCTCGAAAAATCAGAAATTTGACAGAAAAAATCATCAAAAACAGGGTAAATTGGTTGAAAAATTGCAAAATTTGTGAAAAAAGTGGACAAAATTCAATTTTTCAGAAAATATTTATCAGATTTCGTTACACTGCCTGGGGTTTTAGCCCTCGAAAATCAGAAAAATCGTTAAAAGAACGGAGTTTTTACCCCTGGGGTTTTAGCCCTCGATAAATCAGAAATTTGACAGAAAAACCGGTAAAATTTAATTTTTCAGAAATATTTTGTCGGTTATAATAAAATTATTATTTTATAAATATTATTTTAGTAGACGACTGAAAGTATAGAATGAGATGCAACTGCGATTCCGACAGAGATTTATGTCTCGAGCAAAATAAAATTGTCATATACTGTCAACGTTGTAACAACAGAGAAATAATTGGAACAGGTATAGATATACATAAATTGATTGACAAATTACCGAAACCAAAAGGAGGCTGGACATTACCAGGCCATAAATATACTGGACCTTATAATCCGCTAGATAAACAACTAGATGAAAACGATAATCCGCTGCCAGGACAAGAGCCTTACAATCAAGTTGATGCAATAGCAATGCGTCATGACATTTGTTATCGTGACATTGAACGTCCTGATAATGTTCGTGTAGAAAACTCAAAATCAGACTGTGATAAAGTAATGTTAGACGAACTTCGTGATATGGAGCCGACAAATATGCGAGAACGTTTTGATAGAAGGCTGGTGCAGGGTTTTATTGGAGCAAAATATAAATTAGGACTTGGGAAAGAATTGTATGATGATCTGGCGGCCGAACTACACAAACCTAAAAGAAAAAGTTTACGCGACGTAAAGTTGTCGCAAATGCCGTTGACGATATCTGGGCGATAGATTTAGTCGATGTGTCAAATCTTGCTCAGTTTAATGATAATAAGAAATATTTGTTTAACGTTGTAGATGTTTTTAGTAAATATGCTTTTAGTGTTCCAATTTCAGACAAGACAGGAACGTCAATGACTGACGCGCTAAAACAGATTATCGTTAGTAGGGAAAGAAAACCGAATAGAATCTGGACCGATCACGGAGCAGAATTTTTCAATAAAAAGTTCGAGCAGTTTTTGGAGCAAAATAATATCAAAAAGTATGTTACAGGAAACGAAGGTAAAAGCGTTGTCGTCGAGCGATTTAATCGCACGCTAAACGAAAAAATACACAAATATTTGACAGCTATTTGACAGCTAAAAACACAAACAGATATGTCGATGAGCTTCCGCAGATAGTTGACGAATATAATAACACGAAACACCGAACCACTAAATTGTCGCCCAACAACGCAATCAAAAATCCGATATTAGCGAATGAAAACATGTACCGCAGACATAAATTTAAAGTGGGTGATAAAGTTAGAATTTCTCTGACGAAGAAAACATTTGAAAAAGGATTTACTCCAGACTGGACTGAAGAAGTATTTGTAGTTGATAAAGTACTTTTAACAATACCTGTAACATACGCGTTAAAAGATCTGGCAGGGGAACCTATAACTGGTAGTTTTTACGAGCAGGAACTTCAAAAAACTGAACAAGATGTTTTCGTTATTGAAAAAGTTATTCGAAAACGCGGCGACAAAAGTTTAGTTAAGTGGCGCGGGTATAGCGATAAATTTAATAGTTGGATCCCAACTAAGTCAATGCAAAATTATTTATAACGTTATTATAAATTTGTTCGTATTTCACAAGTACAGATTTACATTTAATAGGTTTACATAACGAAATTAAATGTAATTTTCTTTCATTATCAACTGGCATCAAATTGAATATCTTAGCAAAAATGAAATCGTATTTTATGCTCCTTTGCTGGCCAGTTATCTTTAGATTTAAAAACGGTTTGATAAGCTGCCAAAATGTTTGTTGTTTGGCAACAGTAAAATTAAATTTTATTATTTTTTTTAGCAATGTGATACTTAACATTATATCGTCCAGTTGTCGGTCTGGTGTAATTTTTTCTGTCGGCGACAGTAACTACTTCATCATCGTCGGATTCGTTGTTATACAAAATATCATCTTCGCTATAACTAGCAGATTTGTCTATTATATCACTGGTGATTGTAATATTGTCTGCAACTTTATCGTTGGCGACTTTGTCGCTGGTGATTATATCACTTGCGATTGTATCTTCCGCGTATATTTCAGCAAGTCGTTTCATCAAGTTCATATTATAATATACTTTTATCTAATTTACTGTTATAAGATGACCACAGAGATGAAATCTCCTGAGGTAAAATATCAACAAAAAGTTAATATATTAAATTACAACGAACTAGCCGAAGCAGTGAGAAAATGTCTGTCGGGTTATAGTGTATATTCTGTTGACGTTATTGTAATGCCTGGCGAAAATGATAGAATATTACTAACAGCAGCAGAAAAGGATAAACTTAATGATAGCGCAGTAATGACGCTAAAATTTGATAAAGATGATATTATAGCGTTTGCTCATCATTGTTTAACCAAAAAGGCGCTTACAAAGATCATCGATCCTATAAGCAAAGAAAACCCAAGCATTATGTTTTCTTGATAAAGCTGATCTTATTATTCCATCAGCAGCAAATTTTACCTCTCTGGGATTAATATCAAAAAGTTTCGCCGCAACTGAAATTGATTTAAAACTGATTTTCTCGTCTTTTTCGAGATCTGTGCTATTTCCAGCGGAAAAACACGCTGATCGTGTTGACAAGTATATTAGTCATGTATCAAAATTAAATTTTAATGGCATCGACTTTCCAGTTGCAGAAAATCAAATACCAAAGTTTGAAAAGCAAAATAATGTTTCAATAAATGTTTTCGGATTAGATGAAAAAGAAAATGTCTATCCGAGATATATTTCAGAAAAAGCTTCACAATTAACGATAAACTTGCTGTTCTACAGGAATCATTATGTTTGGATTAAGAACTTTAATGGACTAGTTGGCGGACAGTATAATAAACGAAATAAAAAAAAACGTTCTTTTGTTATCGCTGCTTGCACGGTTGTAATGACAATGAAACATTACAAAAGCATTTGCATTACTGTAGTGACGTACAACGAATAACGATGCCGTCCAAAGAAATTAGTTTATCACAGTTTGTCAATCACAATCACAAACTAAAAATTCCTTTCGTTATATACGCTGATTTCGAATGCTTACTTCAACCTGTACTTGGCGTAGAAAGTAATCCTAACCAATCGAGTACAAGAAAAACTCAAAATCATGTTCCATGTGGAGTGGCGTACAAGGTAGTTTGTTGTACTGATTCGAGATTATCTAAACCGATTAAATTACATCGTGGTAAAAATCCAGCTGTTTGGCTTCTCAAGCAGTTAATTAGCGAAGTTGATAATATATTTAATCGTTTAAAAAGAATAACACCGATGATAAAACTGACATCTCAACAAGAATCTGATCACGAGCAAGCGGAATTTTGTCATATTTGTGAAAAAGCTTTTGACTCGCCTGATAATAAAAAAGTACATGACCATTGTCATTTGACCGGGCAATATCGTGGAGCGGCTCATGATCAGTGTAATTTAAGGTTTCACGCTCCAGATTTTATTCTAATTGTTCTTCACAATTTCCGAGGATATGATAGCCATATTATCGTAGAAGCTTTTGGCGATCCCGACATAATATCTCGTTTAAAACTTGATAACGTAATCAAATGCATTCCAAATAATTTTGAAAAGTATATGTCAGTTACTTTAGGTAAGTTGCATTTTATTGACAGCCTACAGTTTATGGCGGCATCATTGGATGAGCTGGTAAAAGGTTGTAGCGAGTTTGATAACTTACAAGATTGTTTTGGAGATAAATTTAATCTACTGACTAAAAAAGGAGAATTTCAGTACGAGTATCTAGACGATTGGAGTAAATTTAATGAAACCTCGCTACCCGACAAGGATAAATTTTATTCGCAACTTAAAAATGAAAATATAACCGATGACGAGTACAAATATGCACAAGATATTTGGAATAAATTTAACTGCAGAACATTTGGTGATTATCATGGTTTATATTTGAAAACAGATGTTTATTACTAGCAGATGTTTTTGAAAGTTTTCGTCGAGTAAGCTACAGCAATTATGGACTAGATCCTTGTTGGTATTATTCTGCTCCCGGGCTGTCATGGGACGCTCTGTTAAAGTTTAGTAAAGGTTAGAATTACTGACTGACGTTGATATGTTTAATTTTATCGAAAAAGGTATCCGAGGCGGTATTAGCGTTATAACAAAGAAATATGCTGAAGCAAACAACAAATACCTAAAAGAGTATAATCCTAAGCTTCCTTCGAAGTATATAATTCATCTAGACTGTAATAATTTATATGGTTATTCTATGGCCGAACCAATGCCTTTTGGTGGATTTCGTTGGATTACGGCTGAACAATTTCTATCGGAGACAGAAAAGAAGATACCTGATGATGTTTCGTATTTCGTTGAAGTTGATCTCGATTATCCAACTTCGCTACACAATTTACACAACGATTATCCTTTCTGTGCGGAATCAATGATCATTAATTATAGTATGTTATCTCAAGAACAACAAGCTACAGCATCACCAAGACAAAATTCTATGGTAAAAAAAACTAGTACCAAATTTACTCAATAAGCGAAATTATGTTTTGCATTATAAAGTTTTAAAACAAGCAGTAGATGCTGGTCTTGTATTGAGGAAAGTTCATAGAGTTTTAAAGTTTAATCCGTCGCCGTGGATGAGAGGTCATATTAACTCGAACACTTCGAGAAGAGCTGTGGGGAAAACTGATTTTGAAAAAACTTCTTTAAGCTTATGAACAATTCTGTTTTTGGTAAGCCGATGGAAAATATTAGAAAACGGGTAAATATCGAGCTAGTTAATGATATCAATCGCAGAAATAAACTTGTGTCGGACGATGATTTTGTTAGCATGAAAATTTTTAATGAAAATCTTGTTGCGACACAAAGAAGAAAAACAAATCTAAAACTAAACAAGCCAATTTACGTTGGAGCTTCCGTGTTAGATTTATCGAAGTGGCTCATGTACGATTTTCATTATAATTTTGTTGAAATCAGTGGCCGTCAAGTAGACTATTGTTTACTGATACCGACTCGCTCGTGCATGAAATTGAATGTGAGGACGTCTATCAGGATATATACGACAATCGACACCTGTTTGATCTTTCCGATTACCCTCGTGACAGTAAATTTCATGACGACACAAACAAAAAGGTTATTGGTAAGTTCAAAGATGAAATGAACTCGAGCATCATCAAATACTTTATCGGATTGCGCAGTAAAATGTACGCCGTATTGCTAGATAATAATAAAATAACGAAAAAGGCAAAAGGTCTGCCTCGCGATTTTGTTAAAAAGTTTATGAAATTTGATGATTACAAGTACGCGCTTGACGGCGGCGTTAGTTTTATAAGAGCAATGGCTATTCGAACAAATCGTCATAAACTCGAAACAGATGTCATTATCAAACGCGGATTGAGTAATTTTGATGACAAACGTTATTGCGAAAATGGAGTAGATACATTTGCACTTGGTTATTGTTTTGATGATAGATCTATACTCGATATTATCTTTTCATCTGACGATAAATCTTTTGATAAATCTATACTTGACATTATATTCTATGACTGAGTCATTACGACTAAGGTATGAAATTTTGTGTGAACAATAAAAATAATGTTTGAAAATTTGATAGTGACAAATAGCACAATAGCAAGATCAAATATCTAATGATAGACGGCAAACAGTTGACAGTTGAAATTAATAATGAAACATCAGGTATATGTTTTACCGCAGTTCGTGACAAGCTAAAACTTTCGCTTATCAGATCTGATGACAGCGAGTATTTCAATTACCTTGAACAATTGAGCCAGAAGTTATCGGCAGAATTTAAAAACTTTCATGACCCGATAAGTAAACAAAAATATACTAAACTTACCATCGATCTCTATCGGTCAAAAGTATATTTTATCGACAAAAAATATCCTCTTAACAAACCACAAATAAAGGATTTGTTTGAGTCTCGTCGCTGTGTGAGCGGTAAAGTAAAATTCTGTCTCTATTATCGTGATGATGAAATATTTCTAGTATCAACGGTTGAAACATTGATAATTGGTGACGAGGTATGAACAATAAAAATAATCTTACAAAATTTTCACTTACCTGTTCGCTCGGTGAAGATGTCCTCTTGAAGTGCAGCAGTGCAATGGCTAGAAGAAAAATTCTCACCGCCTTTTATACTGCTGTTCTGGAAAACCCGTTTGGAAATTCCCTATCTTTTACCTGATCTAGAACATTCTAGAAAATCACGTGATTGACCATTCTGGAAATTCCCTATCTTCTGCTTGATCTAGAACATTCTGGAAAATCTATTGGAAATTCCCTATCTTCGCCTGATTTGAAAACAATTATAAAAAAAGTATGAAATTTGTATGAACTTTATAAATAATCCGACAAATGAAATTTTGTGTGAACTTTATAAATAATCCGACAAATGAAATTTTGTGTGAACTTTATAAATAATGTTGGTGAAATCTTCAGTAGTAAGGGAAAAGGCTGGTTATGGATCAGAGATCCTAAAATGCCTCCAAACAAATACGGGTCGGGGGGTGGGTGGTGGTGGTGGGTAATGGCGGTGGGTGGTGGCGGGAGTGGGGGTGGGGACCCACCCCCCGATCCATATTTGTTTGGGGGTGTTTTAGGAGTCTCTGGGCCAGAACCAGCCTTTTCCCTTACTACTTCAGCCACTTGCAACATTGTTGCCAATGTCCAGTAACGTGACGTCACCGCACCTGTTCCATTCCTATTGTCGCTATACAATCCCAATATTTTTTGTCGCTATACAGGCCCAATATTTTTGTCTCTATACAAACCCAATATTCCCCCATGTTATTTTCCCCTTCTCGCTATCTTTGCCCACGACCTTTTTGACTGGGATTTCCATTGTCGCTATTGTGCCCCACATTACTACTTACATTCACAGATTTACCTGGTCTTGAATTTTTTTTATTATTGCCAGTATCACCCAGTTTGCAATTCTGTGTAATGGCCTGCAAATTATTCAAAGAATTATCAAGTTTTTGGCTGTTAATATGATCGATCACAAGTCCATCCTTGATTAGACTATAAAATCATTCATACATAAATTTACGACAGATTTACCTTTTTTGATTCCCAACAGTAAGCTTGAGATAACCAGCATTATCAACCGAACCGACTAGTCTTTGTCGTCGACAGTTCCTAATTACACAAGCACGCGATGCCTCATAATTCTTGATGGGATGCGTTACAAATTCATCGGCATTATTTCCTTGTTCCATTTGTATAGTATATATTAGTTGTCTAAATTATTATTTTATTACTAGAAAAAATGTGGGATGCTAGCCCGAAAATCTAACGAGATAGTCTCAACGTTTTTTATAGGAGATTCAACGTTGACGTTGATGGCGTTATTTTTTAAATCATAATACCGTTTCAAAACTGGTTTTTTTTTTTTTTTTTTTTTTTTTTTTTTTTTTTTTTTTTTTTTTTTTTTTCCCGCCGCTATCTACACAAAACTGCGATTTCTCCGGACTCCTTTGTTACATTTCAAACACGGCTTTGGTCCTAGACTTCCTCTTCACACACTCTATATGTGGTATCCACAGAATTCATTTACACAAGCCCGATTACATGGAGTTGCAGATCTAATGATAAATCACTTGCAACTATTCTTTGCTTGAATCATTATATATTAGAAATTAAAGTTCAGTTTAAATATATATTTGCCTTAGTTATAAGATGGAGGAATTTACAAGATTATCTGCAATCAAGCCCTCTCAGGCTACATTTGATCTTGACAGAATAACCACCAACTTGTCGAAGCGAGCTCTGGTTGATGTTGATTTGACGAATAAGACTTCAATAAATCGTATCCGTGAAGCCAAGAGAGAGTTTCGTAACGATGGCACGGCTCATGTGTGGTGAACACTCAGAATTAGGCAAGACGATAACCCCCAGATTGATGCTACAATGAATGACAAGCAAGCAAGGAAAATTATTTAATTATCTTGCCGTCGAACAAAGATACATTTTTAGAATAAAATTTATCGTAGCGGTAGACGCCGCCCAATTAACCTGGATTATCCGTGACAAACGTGACCCTATTCAATTACATCACTCTGGGGATGTTGTCACGTTAAATAAAAATTCCAAGCCAGGAATACTGACGGGGGTCGACAAACTATATTAAGAGCGAGCATACCCTGTGACGGCAGTTGTTTATGCGATATATCCGCTGAATGATAAGCCTAGCGTTGATGACCTCCTGCCGATGAAACTTTCGACGCTGAATTGTTGCCGAAAGAGTTATAGAACATTTTTCAAACGCGATACGTGGAATGGTTTAACGGATCTGAGGAGCAAAAACGTAAATGAATGGGCCAAGCGCGTTGAAGAAAATGGGGCGTCTACCAACGACGTTGGCGAGTTGGAAAAAAATTAAAATTCTCAATAACGGTGAAGACGTTAACGGGGGAAGTTTCATATGAATCGTATAAATCGAAAAGACCTCCGATAGAGATCGTTGATCATAACGCTCACGCGTGGACGTCGGACGTAAAATTATTTCCACGAACTCGAACTGTTAAATTTTTTGACAGTGATATGTTCGATTTTATCAGAAATACCAGTCAGAGTGACCCTGTATCCGTGTGGTTGTTTTAAAGTTCCGAGTATAGCTATTATGAACAGTTTGTACGGCCTAATGGAGATATTTATCGTAGAGAATCTCTTCATGGCGAGATGACAAAGATTGCTTTGAAATACACGAACGATACTGATGTTATCGTAAGATTACTCAGTAATTGCTTCACCGTTCCGTCAGTTGCTGCTCATTTTGCTGAAAAGGAAAATTCATGGAGGCCAACACGGTTGGAATTTCTTGAAGATATACAACGCAGTTGTGTAGAATACGGATACGGCGGATTGTGGAATACTAAATACAATTATAAGGATATGGTTACATGTTATCCTGGAAGTTTTCTTGGAATGGGAGTGTTCTGAGTATTTTAAAAGATTTGGACATCCAACACACGAGATGACTCGAGTTGCGATAAACGGACCCTCGCCAGATTTGATTTAACCGGATTTGCATGTATTGAGTCATCGGAAAACCTTCATCCGGTTGTCGCTGTTTGGTTTGGTCATTTTAATAAACGTGGTTGGACTCCAATAGTTTTATTATGATATATGCTTGATACAAAAATATTGATATCGTTAACCGTGAGTGAAGCAATAATATCGTATCGTCCACAAAAACAAGTCTAGCTACCAAACCCGTTGTCATTAAGATATGTTCTTGACGAGAATCCTGATGTTGTAGAATACAAAATTAAACTTGCAAAAGATCTTGGCAGAAAAATAATTGGGAAATTTACGCAGGGAGGATCATACGATCATAAACGACACTGTACAAAATTAATTATCGACGATAATGAGCTCGATTTCATAATTGCTTATACGACAGAGAAAAATACATTTGTAATCGAAATAATGTTAAGTTATCGGACAGAGCCAAACTAGGAACAACTGTAAGCTACATCGATTTGAGACCTTCGATGTTAGCGTACGTCTCGATAAACTTATTATCGATGACAAACAGATTTCCTCTAACCGCGGTTAGAGTCGCCACGGATTCATTTTATATCAGTAAAAAATACAGGATTGCTAAATGAATTACATATATGCGTTGATGCATCATCGGGCGAAAGAAGAAAAAAAGAGAACAAGTACTCAGTTATTCTGAATCTGCTACTAATGAATCCCCAGACGGATGGGGGGGGGGGATATAAAAATAATTGAATGCCACAACCATCATCAACACCATCGGTATACGATCCTGTGGCCAGACACAAAACCGTTTATCTCAATGGACCTGGAGGTTCTGGTAAAACAACACGCGCGATTTAATTATTTCGAAATCCTGACATGTTTTTATTAACTCCGACTCCCCAGAGAAATGAAAGAAAGAGTTAAATGTCATACTTAACCACAGTTTCTTTTGGTGGAAGGGAGATGCGTGAACACCTGAACGAATGTGTGAGATATATATTCCTAAGATCATTATCTGGGGTGAGGTATGTACGGTATCCGTGGACGTATTAAAAATGTTTCTTGATTGGTTATTGACTCGGAATACTGCTGTTACCATGTGTGGCGATCATGGTCAACCACCACCTTTTGTCGGTTCATCTCCGCATGACCGGTTAAAAGAATTCGTAGATTATTATGAGGAAATACTCACAGAGCGCTTGATGATTCGTTAAAAGAGTTTAAAAAACTAATCAGACTGCAGCCAGATAAGATTCAATGTGAAATAATGCGTGAAACAATTCCTGAAACAACAAACGACGATTTTTGGAATTTGTGGAGGCCTGCTGATTTGATAGTTGCAAGTCGGAAGATAGTTTGTGATTCATTTCAGCAGCGACTATTTCTGTTACATAAAGAAAAGTTTTCACATCTACCTGTGCCATTGTGTTATCGCCCAGCAGATACGCGTAAACAAAATACTGATATTGAAATTACAGGACGCCTGACAGTCAGGGTAGAACCAAGGAACCAAAAACTCGTTCTTAATGATATTGTTTTGATTCATGTTGATGTTATTGAGAGCTCGTTAACGATGGATAAATCTCCATGGACTCTAGAATATGCAATAACGATTCGTTCATCACAGTGATTAACTATGTCGGATACTAATATCTGGATTGTCGATGATCGTATCGAATGGTCAAATTTAGTTTATCTAGCAGTGTCAAGAGTCAGAAGAATGTCTCAGCTGCGGTGGGTTATCATAGTGCAGTGAATAATAATCAAACTCAGGAAATCAACGACGATGTGCTAAGGAAAAAATTAGCTGGTTATCAGCGATGTGACAAAAACAAAGCGCAACTTTCATCTTGATGCTGAATTTATCATGACGCTGAAATAATGACAAAACAATCACTGTGCTTGCTGTAACACGGTAATGTTGTGGCAGTATTCTCCTAATGACCCAAGACAATTTACCGTGGATAGAATTAATTGTAGTTTCGGCCACACACGCAAAAATGCGATGCTGGCCTATCTTGAGTGTAATCGACGTCGAGGAGCTGGTGTCCTGCTTTCACGTAAGTGAAGGCGGTGGTAATTGTGTATCTTCAGGAATTACTTGTAATTGTTCACGTACAAATCCACGTTGAGGAGCAGTTGAATCTAGTCTGTAGATTGCAGGTCTATCCGTAGATCTTACCACGCTGGAAATTTTATGTGTGGTTACACTCCATACTGGCTCAGTCGCTCTTTTTTTACCCCCTTCCTCAAGCTCCCCCGGCTCATACAAATATCTGACAGTCACATTACCTAGTATTGGATGTTTTGAGAGTCACGTCACTTAAATGGTACGTTTCTTCGAGATTGCATTAAGTGGGGTTCATAGAAATTCCACGAGTAATTTCATTATCTAACGCAGCTATCACACGTGGTAGTCTTGCAACCCATTCACGAGATCTCTTGTCCGCCTGAAGTTTGTTCAAGGATATTTCCCGCGCATACTGAAATCCAAACAATCGCTCAGCAAGTGTTCGACTAAATCGCTCAACGACTGCCTGATCGCGATGAATTGCGGTGTGCCCTCGCCTGATTTTGACGCTATGTTGTTTCATCGGAGATGTTACTGCCCAAGAAATTCTTTGCCAGGATCAACCTGTAGCAACTGTGGCCATCCCAAGGACCCTCGTCGATAAATTCGTTCAAGCGCAGATGCAACTTCAGTTGCTGTCTTTGTTGATAGTGGTTCTGCTTCTTTATATCTACCTGCAACGTCAACGACAGTCAACGCTTATTTGTATGTGCGCGATTGACGTCTACCAGTTTTAATAGTATATGGTAAAAACAAAATATCTACCTGATGAACTTCATTGGGAGTGCTGACATCAAAATGTGCATACTGAATTTATTTAGGCGGTGGTAGATAAATTTGCCATATTGCCTGTCGTGCTAACCAATCTGCAGCAACAGAACATGTGACACATGCTGCATCAGCAAGTTTACTAATCGCTGCTCTACCCCTTCAATATCCTCTTGGGCTATAATAAATCAATTCCATTATAATAGTTATCTATGATTAATTACCGGCCCCTAGCAGTAGTTTACCTTTCATCGCAGATCTTATAAAAAAAAATTAGCAAGCGTTTCTCTGAGAGATTTATATTTTACAGCCTTTAGAGTGTGAATCAACTTCACGTCTACAATATGTCATTGTTGTAGATCTGAATTTTTATATGTAACATCGTGAATGTAGCATGCTTGATCAATTGCATTTATTGGATACTCTCCAGGTTTTGGTTGATCTTTCTTGTCAAGTTGGATATCAAGTCGGGTTCCAGGACCACAATAATTATATCCAGAAAGATGCTTCTCGCCAGGATACTTAGCCTATGGAGTCCCTGGTAATTTTCCCAGTGAAGCAGCGATATCTCCGCCTGTTTCATGAGAGATAAATCTGTATTTTTTTGTACCAAATTTCATATACTTGCCTGTAAGTGCATGCTTTTTATTCATCATCGTTTTTTTATCCACTAGTGGGGGTGGGTGCTCTGCATCGAACACAATATAAATCCATATAATTATTATATATTTCTACAACATGAATGTCATCAATTTCTCAGCGACATGAAGCAAGAGCCAATCAAGCATCATCCAGTGCTACCAAATTCTATCAGAGCGATTATCATAGGTCCATCTGTGTCTGATAAGACGCAATTGTTGCTTAACCTGATAATGAGATGGCTCAAGTGGGATAAGTTGTATTTAGTGGCACCATCTGTAGATGATCAGTGATGCTATGGTGTGCTTAAAGATTTAATGAAAATACAAAATTGTTGGAGGAGGATGGTAATATTATTGATTTTATCACCAATATTGATGATGCTCCATCTGTGGATGATCTTGATGGATGTATTAATAATCTCGTAGTATACAATGATGTGATGCTAGACAAACAATCAAATCCAGCTTGGATATTTTCCCTGAGACAGACACAAAAACACCGATATTATTTGTTATTCAGCAATATACACAAATACCTAAAGTGATCAAAGATAACTGCAATATTCTGGTTGTCTTTAATGATGTTGATACCCACACACTAAGAAACATCCACCAGACTTGGTGTTCAGGAGACATGGATATGATTAAGTTTAAAAACTTCTTTTCAAAAGCACATGCGATTCCTCATGGATTTATCATGATAAATTTACATCATCCTCGGTCGTGATATCACATAGGTCTCGATAAAAATTTTGGTTGAGAAACCAGTTACTTTCTTTATCACACTACAGCAGCAGGAAAAGGACGACCAAGAGTGAGTGTCCTGGTGTTTACACCAGGGGGCGGTAAACGAGAACACATAAAAATTTGAAACACAAGCGTCAATACAAAAATGTGCTAACCCGGTTAGAGGTCTTGGTTTATGCGTTATTGACCATTTGTATTTTCATCTCTGTAGGAAGCTTTATTTAAAAAAAAAAAAAAACTTCTAAACTTTGGTCTGTTCACCCTCCCCTACTTTGGCGTTATGGACGCTTGTATTTTCATTTTCATAGGAAGCTTTATTTTCAAAAAGAAACCCTTCCAAAATTTGGTCTGTTCACCCCCCCCCCCCTTTGCTGCTATCTCTCAAATCCTAAGATGCCCAGATTATTAAATTATGCATGAATGATTCCATTCGAAAATTTTCATCATGTTCCATCATATCCCTGTACTGTGCATCATCATCATCCAAATTCTCAAAATGCAGAACATATACACTGATGGCAAGTCATAAAAAATCTAGGTGGCTAGAAATGTATTTGGTATTATAAACATGCCTAAAATGTAATTATAACATGTCTAAAATTTAATTTAATTATAAACATGCCTAAAATGTAATTATAAACATGCCTAAAATGAACGATGATGACATTAAAACTGCTGTTCCAGTTCCACTCAGTTGTGGAAGTACTGCATGACAAGTCCCTTTAATTTAATTATAGATTTTATTACATACAATAAAAAACTACTAATTGTACAATGTCCCTTGCCACTGAGTTTGGTGTGAACCTTTGGCATGCATATGATAGGTTGATGACAACAGGGTTAGTCCTAGGCCAGTTGCATCCTAAGGTGCAAATCTTAATGTCTCAAGGGAACCAACAGGCAATACAATGAGATATACAACTAAAACATGAACTATTGTGGCCAAAAATCACAAGTCCAAACAAACAAACCTACTGAACTGAATTTATTGTTTAACATAAATCATGTGTCAGTTGCATGTTAAGTCTTCTGCATTAGTATTTCTATTGTCTCTGTGATGGTGACATCTTTTTTGTTGGGATATTTAACAGAGTTCTGACAGCTTCTTTATATTTCTTTAAATTTTCCTTGGTTTCATCTTCATTGAACAGATCAGTCACAGCCTCTTTGTAACTTTGTACTTCTTTCAAGGCCAGGAGGTTCTCTTCGCTTGGATATTCTGGCATATATGGTAAAGCCTTGACATTTGGTGAGAGTTTCAGGTCCTGAAATTGAAGCAATAAACTGTTACCTTACTTACACATGTACAATATGCATTCAAGTATAAAAAGCACTGACCCAGATCTGCCATCTCACAAAGACCAAACAGACAGCTTCAATGGACAACATTGACCCAGATCTGCCATCACATAAAGGCCAAACAGACAGCATCAATGAACAACACTGACCCAGATCTACCATCACATAAATGCCAAACAGACAGCTTCAATGAACAACATTGACCCAGATCTGCCATCACACAAAGGCCAAACAGACAGCATCAATGAACAACACTGACCCAGATCTACCATCACATAAATGCCAAACAGACAGCTTCAATGAACAACATTGACCCAGATCTGCCATCACACAAAGGCCAACTGACGGCATCAATGAGCAGCACTGACCCAGATCTGCCAGCACATAAAAGTCTAACAGCCAACAGTGACCCAGATCTGCCATCAAATAAAGACCAAACAGACAGGATTAATGAACAGCAATGATCCAGATCTCCCATCAGATAATGCATAAACAGGTAGTGTCAATGAACAGTATTGACCCAGATCTGCCATCAGATAATGCATAAATAGCTAGTGTCAATGAAAAGTACTGACCTAGATCTGCCATCATATAATGCATAAGTATATAGTGCCAATGAACAGTACTGACCTAGATCTGCCATCATATAATGCATAAATAGGTAGTGTCAATGAACAGTACTGACCTAGATCTGCCATCACATAATGCCTAAGTATATAGTGTCAATGAACAGTACTGACCTAGATCTGCCATCAGATAATGCATAAATAGATAGTGTCAATGAACAGTACTGACCTAGATCTGCCATCATATAATGCATAAATAGGTAGTGTCAATGAACAGTAATGACCTAGACCTGCCATCATATAATGCATAAATAGCTAGTGTCAATGAATAGTACTGACCCAGATCTGCCATCCTATAAGGCATAAGTAAATAGTGTCAATGAACAGTATTGACCCAGATCTGCCATCAGATAATGCATAAATAGATAGTGTCAATGAACAGTATTGACCCAGATCTGCCATCATATAATGCATAAATAGGTAATGTCAATGAACAGTACATACCCAGATCTGCCATCACATAATGCATAAATAGATAGTATCAATGAACAGTACTGACCCAGATCTGCCATCATATAATGCATAAGTATATAGTGTCAATGAACAGTACTGACCCAGATCTGCCATCCTATAAGGCATATATAGATAGCGTCAATGAACAGTATTGACCCAGATCTGCCATCAGATAAGGCATATATAGATAGTGTCAATGAACAGTATTGACTCAGATCTGCCATCACATAATGCATAAATAGATAGTGTCAATGAACAGTACTGACCCAGATCTGCCATCATATAATGCATAAGTATATAGTGTCAATGAACAGTACTGACCCAGATCTGCCATCCTATAAGGCATATATAGATAGCGTCAATGAACAGTATTGACCCAGATCTGCCATCATATAATGCATAAGTATATAGTGTCAATGAACAGTATTGACTCAGATCTGCCATCAGATAATGCATAAATAGATAGTGTCAATGAACAGTACTGATCCAGATCTGCCATCACATAATGCATAAATAGGTAGTGTCAATGAACAGTACTGACCTAGACCTGCCATCATATAATGCATAAATAGCTAGTGTCAATGAACAATACTGACCCAGATCTGCCATCATATAATGCATAAATAGGTAGTGTCAATGAACGGTATTGACCTAGACCTGCCATCATATAATGCATAAATAGCTAGTGTCAATGAACAGTACTGACCCAGATCTGCCATCATATAATGCATAAGTATTAAGTGTCTATGAACAGTATTGACTCAGATCTGCCATCAGATAATGCATAAATAGATAGTGTCAATGAACAGTATTGACCCAGATCTGCTATCATATAATGCATAAATAGGTAGTGTCAATGAACAGTACTGACCCAGAACTGCCATCACATAAATAGGTAATGTCAATGAACAGTATTGACCTAGATCTGCCATCATATAATGCATAAATAGGTAGTGTCAATGAACAGTACTGACCCAGATCTGCCATCAGATAACGCATAAATAGGTAATGTCAATGAACAGTACTGACCTAAATCCAGCCATCATATAATGCATAAGTATATAGTGTCAATGAACAGTATTGACCTAGATCTGCCATCATATAATGCATAAATAGGTAGTGTCAATGAATAGTATTGACCCAGACCTGACATCATATAATTCAAAAGTAGAAAGGAACAGTGAACATCACTGACTATATTAAGCATTTTTTACATCTATGTTGTAGAGTGGTCAGCACCAGATTCCACAACGAATCGATTTACCACATGAATGTCTTATACTTGAGTTGCTACAATATATTTCACATTAATAGAAGAAACATCAAGTAAAGTGCATTTCCATTCTCAATCTAATAAAAATACTGCACAGAATCATGAATAGGTAACGACTGTGTATTAACTAAATATGTGTGGCAAGTGATGCACACTCTCTGCTGTCTGTAAATGTGATAACCTGTGCATGTAAAAAATAAAGTAAATACAAGCCTACCCTACCTTTTAGTACTCTAAGACATTCAATGATTAAAACAAATCATGGTGCACTTGGTGACAATTGTTAATATACTGTTTGAATGCTCTAGTATTAACAAAATTTTAAACAAACCCTAATATTCATTACTTAGTGATACTGTAACCCTTCCAATAACACTATGAAGTTTCCCCAGAATATTTGCCATTCTAGATATGTACTTATAATATGCATCTTTTTGTGTGTGTGTGCATGTGTAAAACTAATTCTACTTCTGTAACACTTATTTTTCACTATTGTGTGGCTTACACTTTCTGCAATGGAAAAAACCCTCCTTCATGCCAGATGTACCATCCTAATATGCTAAAAAGTTCAAAGTACATGTATATTAACCCAGTCTGCCTCCACAATATAGACTCTATAGGTAAATATACATAATTACAATTAGTTTTACTCTGCCACCAAATTTTTATAAAAAAAAATTTCAGTAATACATTTACCTATCACTTTTGTGTAGCTGAATTTGTCAGTTTGGAGGGAGGATGATGACTTCAACTGGAACAAAATTACTCACCATAAATACTAGTGTTTACTCCAGTCTGGATCATTATTTTTGCCACAGCTTTTGGACCCCGAGAAAAAAATATCTTGGCTCTCATTTGATAAATACTGACGATAGAAGGAAGATAAAAAAGTCATCTGTGAATGCCAAAATACACCTTCATAATGTTCTCCAAGGATGAATGGTCGAGACAGGCCCAAGAAGTAGGTATAACCATTATTTAATGGGCTTTTATTCTCCTACATGAAAAGATCCAACAGTGAGGGACCAATGAGCTCTCTTGATGGTGAATACTGAAATACCAGCTTAGCCCATAATGGGAAAAGAAAGCAGTTTTGTACCCTTCCTTATCCCAATTTGAAGATGTCAAACAGAACCTGGGTGATCTGAATGGGCAAAGTGTCTATCATGATCGTCCCCAGCACAGATGCAACTGAGACTGGGCCTCTCTATTGGAGACTGCAATACTGAGTAAAGATGAATTTTTGCTAGAAAATCTGGCTGACACTGAAGGGAAGCAGAGTTGTAATTCCCACTTAATTCCCATCAAACCTCTACTGAGAGGGCAGGTACTTCACTTCTTCTCAATACTTGATGAATCTGGCTTTCTCCAGGTTGCTGCAATACTACAGATTTATAGTCATTGTTCTTGAAATAAATTTGTTGAGAATTAAGTACACATTAAATTCTTTTACAAACATTACAGGAGTTGCATTTAATATTTTTGATGCAAAGTCGTTCAAGTTTTCCATTCTGGGTAGTAAGTGGCTACCCTATGCCAAAGCCATAAGGTGTTGGTGAATTCCAACTTATCGATAGGCAAATGGCTCTGACTCCACACCCCAACATAAATGTCCAAATACAAAAAATCGGGTGGGAAGGATCAGAGAAAACTCAGATTATGCAACCTTTCTGCGTGAAGAGCACGCTTCTCATTTCCAAATCGTTTTTGTGGAGACTTTCTTCCTGAGATCAATGACCCTGGAGAAATCCTCCTTCTGACTCTAAATAAGTGCATCATCCTCCACCTGATGCATTGGTGTACAGACAGAAGAGGAGTTCAGGCACATGCTATGGAACCTCAGTCAGAAACTTTTGTCAATTGTACCACTACTTAAACTGATACTGAAATGCTGACCCTTGAGAACTTGGCTGACATAGAATCCTTGTGTGGTTCACAGACAGCCAACACTAGAAATTATTGTGGACATAAATGGAATCTTCCTAGGGGTATCAGATCCACCAGAGTTCAAGGTCCCCAGAAATGAAGGTAAATTCAGGCTAACAATGAGGTCTTGGTCTATGGAGTTCTCAAGGGATCCAGGATTCTGTATCTCTCGACTGGTGAAACATGAACCTAGCCCAGATAGGTGCAGAAATTCATTCTTATGTAAGCAAAATCCTAAGAAGAAGTGTTATCTGACTTCTCTATGTACAAAATAGGTCCTAACCAAGTCACTGTGGACCAACAGCAGGACATATGATGTAATAATGTTTCCTGCTGTTGTGCAGCAGCCAGTTGTCGAAGTACTTGAGAAACGGGATATCTGCAGTGAGCAGCCTCTACTTCCACTACTTTATAACTGGAAGGTCTCAGTGTGAGGGAACAAGAACAGAACTGGTCTTGATGCAGCCCCCAAAAGTCCCTCCAAGCTGGAATGGATCTTAGTGTCCCCAAATCCCAAGGGCTTAGGGAAAAGATATGGGGGAGGAAAAGGAGACAGTAAACTTCATTTACTGCCTTATCTAATGACTATGTCTTTTCATCTTTTACCACTTAATATGCCTGGAGGCAAGTAGTCCTTAGACAGGACAGAGAACTTTTCCCTCTTAATTATTGTCAAATTCATAAGAATCTAACAAGAGAGACAATACATCATAAACCTGATCATTATCTTGTAGGGATGTAGGACAATTAAAACTGGAATGATCCATCCTCAGGGAAGGCCCAAGAAGTAGGGACTTTGATGTCCTGTGATTCCTCGGTAGATTGTCCCTGTGAATGTCTTTTCCTAAGGACAAGAATGTTTCTCATTTCTTCAAAGTTTATTAAGGGAAAGGGGATGTGACCCTCTTCTTTCTAGATGATCCCTCATGAGCAGAAGTTTTGGATCTATGTTCCTCAACATCCATACTGATAGGGGGCCAAAGAAAAGGCCATCCTTGGTGATGTCCGATGATGATTATGATCCCCTCTATAAAGGGAAAACTCCACATCCCAGAGGGAATGAACAGGAACATGTGAAAAAGATGACACTGGTCCAATTCCCTCTCCCATCAGAGTGCATGAATGTAGTCTCAGTCACTGAATAATCTGGTAGTGTGGAGAAAGGGCTGTTTTAACCTGATCCCTTACACAATATCAAGATTTAGCAATGTTGACCAGTGTTTATATAATGAATGAAAACCCACTGCTGATGACCAGTACCTAATGCCCAGTGAGGTTAGACTGATGACCAGTAACCAGTGAGCATCTGAATGTGTCTAGTGACTAGCATTTGGTGTCCAGTGTGTATCTGGTGATCAGTAACCAGCACTCA
This sequence comes from Megalonaias nervosa, assembly GCA_016617855.1. Taxonomy (NCBI): domain Eukaryota; kingdom Metazoa; phylum Mollusca; class Bivalvia; order Unionida; family Unionidae; genus Megalonaias; species Megalonaias nervosa. The sequence continues at coordinate 77,492 of JAECUM010004923.1, forward strand.
ATCCAATGGCGATTTATATCTATGGGAGGAAACATCCTTGGAACTAAGAAAGCTAGATCTACTCCCTTTTGGAGAAAGCTTTTCTCATGCTTAGGAAGGTGCTGCCCATCCCTCCCATAGTTGAGGGGTGTGCTTAATTCCAGCTTTAAGACTATAGCCATTAACAAGTGCCACTGCCTTCTTCCTAGAAGATGCACTCTCTTTATTGGTGAAGGAGCTGTCCCTCCCCTTTTATTCTGAAGAGTGCACTTGATCCCACCTTTAGCTGAGAAAAAGCTGTTTCCTCCTCAATGGTGGAAACAGCTGTTCTCTTTGGGAAGGTGCTGTCGCTCCCTCTTTTATTTGCAGGGACGCACCTGGTCCCAGTATTAGAAAGAAAACTTTGAGATCACTGGGACAGGATGGAACATCTGGCACAAATGAGGATTTTCCATTGTGGAAAAGGTAAGCTACACAACAGTGACAGGTAAATGTACTACTGATATTAAAATATCTTTTCCAATCATGAATGCTCACCCTTCACTTTTGTCTAAAACGTTTCTAACATAAGTACATGTAACAATAAAGAAAATTTGCTACTTTTAATCAGTCTCCAATGTTGGTTCATGAAATAAGTGAGATGTGATTGGTGTGTATCATATCCATATCTCTTTTAAACTCTCTGATTTTTGCATTCCTCAAAACAATACTACAAACCTTTTCTATGGTATGAATATGCTTCAGTAACTCAAGGATATTTTTCTTTGATGCATTCAAGTCCCAGAAGTATTTCTCCATGTCATCTAAGGTTTTCTCTTTTTCCCACAGCTCCACAGTCTGTGGGGGGAAAAAAGATATGTATCCTAGCATTATTACATGTATATCTGAAAAAAGTATCGGCAATAGATTCTTTGCCCCAAATCAAATGGATCAAAGTGTTTTGTTTTCACATCATCCCTACTTCCATTTTCTGGTAAAAACTTAAAACCACAATTGCAGGTGTTTATGTTTTATTTAAAAACTACTTTTGGAAACCAATGAAACCTTTGGACTTGCTGATTGAAGCTGACATTCAAACTTTGCTGAATGTATGTTGAGATTTCAAAAACATCACAAAATATTTTAAGGCTGCATCACAAAACATAAAATATGAGATAATAGTGTTAACGTGATTTTGTGACACTCTCAGTGAATTTTAGTGAAAATACTTTAAACAAAGGTACAACATGGTCAAAAGATAAAGAGTGAATCCAAATGGGGACCTAAAATATTGGGCTGACCATTTAATATTGATATATGGTGGGGTGTTTCCCAAAGCACTGTTTGTCTTGCATTCATATAACGATGTCAACAAGCAGTGACATGATCAGTGTGGCAAATGCAACTGTAGACAGTCAACAAATAATTAACTCATGACGTTGTAAGCAAAGTGGAGAGAGCAAAAGCTCTAACTGTTCATGTACCGCTATAACTGTCCAAAGCCCAAAACCTGGTCTACCTATAAATGTGTATTGGATGCAATTAACATTCAATACAATCATCTGAACTCTGTTACCAATTAAGAGAAAGCAAGTCTCATTATCAAAATCCCCACATCATGGAGCATAAATAGTACTATTTTTAGACCACAATGCAAGGGCGTCCCAAAAAATAAAACTGTCAAACTGGATGATCTGGGTGGATTCTGGTGGTAAGAACTTCATTTAACATTGTTAGGTGCTGAAAAAACAATTTTTTCATAATTTTAAATTTGGGGAGAAATGAAGCTTCAAGAAAATATTGCAATAGTTTAAAGAACAAAATCAGTGATGCAAAGCTATAAAATATTAAAATACAAGGCCATATATGTCAACCACTTTAATTGCCATGGCAGCAATAGTTTCTTTTTCCATTTAGGGCTGTTCCAGTAAAACATATACCCCCCGGGGGGAAGGCACTTTTAAATTCAACCAACCCACAATAGAAGCAATTTAAAAAAATTACGACCCACTGTCTGCTGCATTTTAATCGAAAAACATCACTCCCTACAGAAGCATATTATTTTACCTAATTTCTAGCCAGTGGTTAGAGGGTGGTAGAAGCGATTTTAATTTTGTGTTGGGGACAGATTCGATTTAAATGACTGCTGACTGGAGGTAATCTATACTGAATTCTTAGATATATAATCTAGTTCACATTTGTATTCATTGTTTGTAATCAATCATCTTTTGTTCTTTTGTCTGTCAGCCATGTATGTTTCTTGATTTGTCAGAAATAAACAAAAAATTTAAACTTGTGAAAGTGATGCTGCATTATTTATGCCTGCTTGTACACAATATAATTTCTTGTCTTAAAAATATATTTTCTTCAATGATATGTCTTATTTTTATGCCTTGTTGCATGATTGATATAAAAAAGAAACGAAATATAGCATGTTAAAGCACTGTTTCATCAGCCTTACTGATTAATCAGTTTATCATCATCATCGATCAGGTTTCTGCTATGATCAGGCCACAATAAATTAGTGCCATGATTTTCATCCCAACCAGCCACTGGATGTAGTTTAAATATTTGATACAATGGCTGTCCCTGTCCTGAAAATATTTTTTTTTTTAAATCTAAAACTCATCTTGAATTAAATTTCAAAAATGGATGAAAATTGAGGAATAATTATTTTGGGCCCAGTGTACTTTTAAATCAACATCATTGTTGTCAACTGTTCCTTGTCAACAGCAGCAGCAGCAGCATCACAGGTTCTAACTTGGCAGAGTGATGTAAGATGTTTTGTGATTGCTGTTCATCATATTGGTTTAAACCCCACTTTGTCCTTTTATGTCTTCTTCAGTAGTAAAATTGGCTGCTGTATATAGATTCTCTTGTGCTGAAAATGGTGTAAAAGCCATAATGATCTACCAACAACCTGAGGTCTCGTCTCTGAATGACGTTGGGAGAGAACTAAAACATCAAATGAAGCAACTGATCAATGGCACCAGCAGCAGCAGAAGTATCAGTTTATCATTTATGCCACAGTTGTACGAGGGTATCATTTTTGACCATAATAAATATCTTCAAACCTATGAATATTGTCAGTTGTTTTTCTAAAATCCACCTAATGAACAGTCATCATTGTCATGTCCTGCCTTTTCTGACAACTGCCATCTATACTGGTTTGAGTTACTGTGCCAGTACAATGTGTATTTGTGAAAACTTGCCAACAGCCATCAGATTCTTTGAATCTTCTTCCATCTTCAGTACCAGCTGCCATATATAGGCTACAAAGAACTGAAAATGGCATTAACCCTAAATCAAGTACAACTTCTGTATCAAACAACACTATTAAAATAAAGAACACAAACTGCAATGAAACTACAATTTTTATGAAAGCCTAAAATCAATTAAACAGGAACTTCTTTCACAGATTTTAAGTTTTTCCTTCTGTATGTTTAATTCAAATTTTCTGCAACATACAACACTTGACCAATGCATCAACTTCCTTCTCTGACAACTTCTTTCTGGCAATCACTTTGTGCACTTCTGGCAATATATCTGTCTTTAACTTTCTATCTGGGTGTTCTTGAACACCTAACAGAGTGTGCAAAACATACTTCAGCTGCTTTATATTAAGCACACCAAGTGGAGTACCTTTAAATTTCTCACTTATTTTCTTTCTCTCAGTTCTAAGTTTTTCTTTCTCTTTCAAATGATCAAGATACATTTGTATATCCTCACAGCTTACACCTACAAGATTGCAAATACTTTCCATGTCTTCTGTGAAAATATCTTCTCTCGATTCCAGTAGGTGCTTAATGTTTCTGGTTGGCAAAAAGAAATCTGGGGGAAGAAAACAATCTTTTGCTTCACCTTCCTGTTCAAGCGACAGAATGGCCGTTAATGTGTCTTGATAAGAAAGGTAATGAAAAATCCTGGCAGACGAGACATATCCAAGATTGGTTGTATTTCATATCTCTTAACATGGAAACCTCTCCAACTATCATCTGTTCTGTATGTTGCAAAAGCATAATGCATTTGAGTAGATATATTTGGATCATTTGTGTTCATTAAAAGTCGATAATCATTCATTGCCTTATCTTTTATAAGTCCATATTTTTCACAGAGTTTTCCCCATATTGGTCCACTTGGCTTTATAACAAAATTATTTTCCATTTGATATGATGCATTCTTACCAAGAAAATTCTTTATTACAGATTCAAAATCTGGGTCAAATACCCAGTCCATTGTTTTAAGTGCAACATATGCATCTATTTTGTCTGATGAATAAAATGTGTCATCGATTCTTTTTACTACTTCTTCCTGGGCAGCTGACATATTTTCATAGAATTTGTCTAAATCAAATGTGCCCTGTTCATCATACTCTTTCTCATGAATTCTTTTTGATGAGATGATACCACACTGACTTAATGCTCTGTTTTCTGCTGTGTGAAGTCTCACCACAGAATGATATTTTGAATCTCCTTCAGCCAAGCTCTGCACTTTGAATCTGTCCAAATCGAGCAACCATCCAACAAACACTGAACAAAAGTGTGTCATTTTATTTCGTGGACGTTCGTCTCCACCTCTATCAACCATAACTTGCAACTGAGAGACAAATGAGCCATTATTCAAAAAGTGACTTGTATATTGATCTAAAGACATAATGTACAGGGGTTCATTCATGTGTCTAAATGCAGTCGAGGGTTCAAAATAATGGATTTTAGTTAATGAGGCTCCACCTCCCTGTACACGAGTTTGGTAATGCCAACAGAACCTATGCTTAGAAATAACACGTTCTTCTTGCAGCTGCAACACTTTAACAAACTGATATGTTGTAATTGATAAAGTTTTTTCCGAACTTTTTTCCCAGTCATGATCATAATAGCTTATTCGCTTCCAAGATTTTGATGGACGCTGAACAACCTCTACATCTGTATGAACTAAGGCCTTATCATCTCTTGCTAAAACACATAATTTGTTACTAAATTCTGTTAAAGATAACTGTAATGCATGCATAGCATAGTGACTGTTTATAGAGTATCCACCTTTGTCTCGAGTTGATCTACGAAGTGAAATTTCTGGGTTCACAGCCTTACCTTCATGATGCCTTTTTGCTTGGAATGTTTTGGATCAAAAGTTTTGTGTGTATGTGTAAGCAGCAGACAAAGATATAGGTATTCCAAAACCTTGTTGTAACAGAGAAACAGCCCGTGTCATGTCCAGCCATGACATTTTGTTTACAAACAGTGTTTCGCAAATTAGACATGGATGTGTTTGTAATCCCTGGCCTGCACTATCAAATAATGAGAGCAAACAAGTTGCTAACATTGGATATTTTTCTGCCAGCATTAGTCTACCAGAACCTTCTTTATGAACCAATATCTCTTTCTTTCTCCTTTTGCTTTCATAGTTTGTTTCGCATGTTTGTTTAGTTTCAGTCCATTTCTCCAAGCTGTTAGACATTTCAACTTCATTGTGTTTAATGCCATGCTTTTCAAAGACCACTCCACCTACTTTATGTTTATTCAAGTAAGTTCTGCTAGTCAATTTTGTAAGGATAAGCCTCAAGAGTTTTCTGTCTTTTTCTGTTGTTGCAAAACTTAAGGCTGGAACAATTAAAACATTCAATTTTGATGCAATTTCTGTCTTTACTATCTGATCATGGTTAGGCCACCTTAAGTTATCAATCAGTTTACTCCATTCAACACCCTGTAATCTTTTAGTCAAATAAGCCACTGGTCCATATTTACCTGCTGTATACACTAGAATGACAGGCAAGTTGTCAAGCATAAAATCTCGAGCAACATTGCTCTTGTAGTCTAAAATGAGACCCTTTACTCTTACTTCATTATATTCATGTTTACTAGTTTCACTGTATATAGACCATGCATGTTTCAATTGCACACAAACATCACGTTCAATGGCATCAGCAACAAGAAGTAGCCCTGTAGCTCTAATCCTAGATGTAAGGTGATTTTTGATGTTATTCACAGTATCTTTTAGATTGTTCACTGCTTCGTCCCAAGATAAATTACAAGCATTACTGTCATACCACATAGTTTTTGCTTGTCATATTTCTCCTATAATCTCTCTGTGCATTTAAATTTTTCATTTGTCGCTTTGATTTCAGAATATCTGCGTCAGTATAGCACAAAGAGGACAAACTTGAAGTTGATTTATTTAGTTTTTTGAAATTAGGACAGTTGCTTCCCCCTCATGTGGATCACACCAAACCATTCTACTATATTCACTTAAAAGAAATTTTGCAAATTTGTCATCTCGACAGCAAAGGACTGCTGCACCATTTCCTTAATAGACGGCGTCATGAAATGGAATGTCTCTCTGGTAATGTATGTGTGAGTTAAAAAACCATTTGTATTTGGTTTTTAATCAAAACCACAAATGTATGGCTTGGCTTGAGGGCAATAATAATTGCCTTCTTTGACTCTTCAGAAAGGCAACTCTGAAAAACATCATAAAGAATGGATTTGTCTATTCCAGCATTTGCACCCCACCACACTTCCTTTTCTATGTAATACTGACCAGTCATGCCCAAGATCTTACTGGCTTCAGACAGTAATGATGGTCCCAATTTGTTAGAATGCCATGTGTGACAAACATTTTGCACACAATTCAAATAAACATTCAGACAGCCTGGTAAGTCATCTGCATTTAAAGTGAGGCCACCCTCAAAATATGTTACTGCTGTGCACAGGGATATAGCCATGCATGTACTAGAGCCTTCTTCAATGCTGAAACTGCCACAATTCAACTGAGACATTGCAGACATAAGTGCATCTATCACCATGTTTGTGTTGAAATAGAGAGATTGTGGTTGCTTTGTTTGCACTGCAATGATATCTGCATCAGTTTGTTCTATCATCCACCCACTTCTTGATGTAGGTACTTCAGTGTTTTCTACTGTCCCCCTACTTCTTGATGTAGTTATTTCAGTAGTATCTTCAATAACCCCCCCACTTCTCAATAAATACTTCAGTGTTGTCTTCTATCATCCCTTCACTTCTTGATGTAGGTACTTCAGTGTTGTCTTCTACTGTCCTCTCACTTCTTGATGTAGTTACTTAAGTACTATCTTCTATCATCCCCCCACTGCTCAATGTAGGTACTTCAGTGTTGTCTTCTATGATCCCCTCAATGCTCAGTTAATAATCTGTACTTATTGCCCAATGTTTACCACTATTGTCTCATATGATAAATATATCCAGAATAACTGTAATGGGAGAAGTACAGCATCCCTTAAAATCTGGTGATATCAACCTCACATTATAAATTGCAGCAATCATGCAATTTTACCTATGTTTGCTCTGAAATTGCAATTAACCAAACCTTGTATAAAAATTTTTAAATGGTTGCTAAACTTTTGTGATTCACAGTATATTAATGATGTGAAAATTATCTGATCCATTGTTATATGATTGAATACATAACTGCATGTCACATAAGTGAATGATAAAAACTGCATATACTGAACAAGTGTAGTGTCTTGACATTGACCCTAATAGATACCAGTAATTTTTCACTAACTGCAAAAATAATAATAAACACTTCCGCAAAAATGGAAACTAAAAGAGATTCTTTTTTATAGTGCTCAGTTAAGATGGTCACAAATTATGAGTAATACAAATCTGCCCTGAATATAATAATAAATAATATCAAGAAAGAAATGTATTTCCTGTTGTCTAATTCAACAGTTATTATTTGTAGACACAATTCTGACGTCCAAGCAAGTTCTGGTGATTATATCCGGTGGGGTCTGCTCTTAGTCCGATAAATGGGCCCCCCAACATATATTGATGGACGCTCTGATGTCACCTGTTCTATTAAAACGCGCAATTGCTGCATAAAAATTTGTCCGGAACACACCAGCGTATAGTTCAGACACTTACAAGTACATGGTAACAAGCGTATGTAGCCATGACGTTCAAAATGGCCTCATGACACATGGTTGTGTTATTCCAAGTGGATTTACAAGTCGTCAAACACGGGAATGGATAATAATAATATTTACATATCGCCAGAGACGCGAGAAATACTGGTAAGTGTCTTAAATGTACACCGATGTGTTGTGGATAGAGCTACATCAGACCAAATGTGAAATGGAACTGAAAAACTGAATTCCAACATAGCAAACCTCTAAATTTCTGGATATATTCTTCTTGAATTCCACGCTTCCATAGAAAACTCAAGAGTTCGTCAATTCCCAATCGTCTAACACTTTCTTCGGCCATGCTGACCAAACACGCTGTACAATAATGACCGACTGACTCGAATACGGGATACGCAAATACCACAGGATAACTCGAGACGAATAAAATCAAATAACCCGTTAGAGTTTTCTCCCTTGTATGTTGATTTGCCGCGATTTAGACCGTGATGTGATTTAAATATTATACGTTCACTTTTTCTGACACCCCTACATGTGATTTCTGATTTTGTTAACACAACCCATTTGTTAAACCAACCCTCCACTGTCAGAATCGAAATGGTCTCAAACATAACCTCCTACATATATTTTTTTAAAGTGCCGTCCCCAGGGGGAATATATGTTTTACTGGAACAGCCCTTAGGAAGAATATCTGCCCTTATGTGCATTATTCAGATCTCCATTTCCAAATTTTTACTCATCAAGTAAAAACATTTTCTATTGTCACTCATGGCTTTGCCATTTGTGACAATACATTGTTTCCACTTCATTCATGAAATATTTCTATATATCTGCTAAAAAAATGTAGATATCCTCTAAATATCCCGGGTTTGATAAAAATCGAATCAGAAATAACAGTCTCATTAATATGCACAGTTCTCACTAATAATCAAAATAGTATTGAGATAATGGTGATAGGACCTGATATACGAACTTTGATCAAAATTTGATTAACAATGCTGCCTCTGTAACAATCTCTACCAATCAGATGCAAGATCACCTCATAAATATTGCAGCGTACTTCTCATCTTTAAACTCATCAAAATTCTTGATATAAAACTATATGCTCAGTTTGACCAAATACTGCACACAAAAAAAATTCCAAAGTGGTAATAAGCTCAGTCAATCAAAGGCATGAACTCCTTATTAATATGCTGATGTTGTTTATCATCAAATTCCTCCAGATCTTGAAGATATAGGCCTATATACCAAGTTGATCAAAATCTGTTCCAAAATTAAACCATCAGAGTGCTAACAAGCTCAGCTAATCACATGCAAATCTGTCAAATAAAAATGCATTGATCTCTCTCCTAATGAAAATTGTTAGACATATTAATGATGTTAACATAATTAGTGGGATCAAACTCAGATCAAATATATAGAGTGGTAACTAGGTCTGAGAATCAGATACAAGATCACCTCGTTAATATGCATGGGTGTCACTCATATCAAACTCGTCTGAGATCTTTATGATATAAGCCTATATACCAAGTGTAATCAAAATACATTCAGAAATGAAGCCACTTGAGTGTCTGAAAGCAAATGTGGATGGAAAGGTAATGCACAATGGACAACAGACGCAAGACCATACCTTAAGCTCATTCTGTCTTTAGACAGGGAAGTTAAAATTTGTATGTTTAAAAATATGATACAGGTCTCTATCTCACCCATGATTCATGATACAAAGCTGTCAGTAAGTAGATAATGAAGTCATAATTCTGTTTCTTCAGTGGACATCTGAAAAAAATGAGAATAAAACTAGGATTATGTAATTTGTCTGTCTGTAAGAAAAATAACTTCTGCAAACATGCTTCTAAAAGAGAACTTTATAAAAATTAACAGCAAAATGCTGTATAATCGATTTCTTTGGGTGAAGGGGGTATGCAGGCAACAGTATGTTCATCTTTTCCATTTCTCCAACTTTTGGTCCTTCACTCAATCACACTTTCTACAAATTAACTCAATGGGAATGAAGTATGGCCAAATTTATTTGTCAAGCTTTTCAAGTGAAAAAGCTTTATACCACCATTATGAACTCGTAGACAACTTCAACTTTCACACACAAATATACGATTACAGTGATTCCCTGATGCAAGTTAACCTCTTCTTAATATCAGTGGCCTTATAAACAGATGGCATCTCGTAAGAGGGACAAAATGCCTTGACATCCTGCAAGGTGGCATCTGAAAATGGTGTGACCTGTCTTGAGACACCTTCTGAAATGTTTTCCACAGGCTATCTGTGTTGAGATGGGCCAAGCAAGCAGGGGACCAATGGTAGTCTGTTTTGAGAAATGCCTCTTGAGAGAAGACAACTGATGATCACTCTTGAGATGGGGATCACATGTGGAACATCATGAGTGGCAGGGGAGGGGTGGTGAGGATCATGGATGACCTGTTTCCAGAAGGGGCCAATAGGTGGCCATTCTTGAGAGATGCTTCTTGAAAGGAGTACTAAGGGTAGCCTTTCTAAAAAAGAACCTCTTGGAAGAGGGACTACAACTGGTTAGTCTCGAAAGGGACCTCTTGGCTGGGGAACTACTGGTGGTCTCTCTTAATAGATAGACCCTGGGTTGTCAGTCATGAGGCATACTATGAATGGTTTGTCTTGCCAGTTGGACTACAAGGGGCCTATCTTGAAATGGGACTCTTCAGGTGATCTTAGGTGGTCTGTCTCGAGATGAGTTTCTGGAAATGGGAACCAAAGGTGATCTGTCTTAAAAGGGGAACCAAATATGAGTCAACTTGAGAGTGATTTCTTCCACCAGTACTGGCTGCTATGCATAGCCTATCATGTGTTTATAAATAGCATTAAGCCTACAACAACAACAACTTAAATGCACTGATTTCAAATGTGTAATCTGACTGGAACATCATATATGTAAAACAGGTGGGGTGAATATCCTCTGACAACTTGGAACTTCTTAAAATTCACACACCTAATCCTGATATATATAATACATTGATTAAAGTTTTTTGGCTCTTTTCTGCACTTGACTCCAATGCTCGCTAAGATGGGACAATGAAACTTTACAAATACATTCTCTAAGTCATATGCTAGATTACATGATTGTGACCTTGTATAGTGCCAGTTTACTGCATTTGCTTGTTTCATGTAGTATTGCCAAGTGATGTTGCTTAGTGACAATGGCATAGTACACAAGTTTCATGCAGTATTGTTAAGCAATGTTGCTTAATGACAGTGGCATAATACACAAGTTTCATGTAGTATTGCTAATCAATGTCACTTATCAATGCGTTTGGAGAAAATATTAAATATTGGAATTTGCTTCACAAAAACAAAAGCTGAAAAAGCATACAGACACAGTTAATTTTACTTCCGTATGGCATTTGTAGAAAGTTCAGGCATCAACAATGTGAGTTCCCCTTTTATTCATGTATTGCCAACTGATTTTTGTGGTTGTCATGAAATATGAAATTTAAAGACTGAACAAAGAATTACCATCTTGTGAAGAAACCAGGGAACCCCTCTCCATTAGTGTTGCAGCCAGCAATATCTGTAAAACTGCAGCTGCCCACCCTTATTTCATGAGCATCCCTCTTACTTGTGAAGAAACTAGGGAATCCCCTTGAGTTCAGAGGAATTCTAAACCCACCAAAAATACTCTTTCATTAATTTGATATTCAGGCACTAATTAATTTGTGTACTATGTCACTGTCACTAAGACACACTGCTTAGCAATAATACATAAATCTTCTGTACTATTCCACTATCATTAAATGGCATTGCTAAGCAATACTACATGAAACTTGTGTACTATGCCACTATCATTAAATGGCATTGCTAAGCAATACTACATGAAATTTGTGCACTGTGCCACTGTCACAAAGCAATGTTGTTTAGAAATACTACATGAAACTTGTGTGCTATGCCACTGTCACTAAGCAACACTGCTTACAATACTGCAAGAAATTTGTTTACTATGCCACTGTGACTAAGTGACATTGTTTAGAAATACTACATGAAACTTGTGTGCTATGCCACTGTGACTAAGTGACATTGTTTAGAAACACTACATGAAATTTGTGTACTTTGCCACTGTAAGTAAGTGACACTGTTAAACAATACTGCATGCAATTTGTGTACTCTGCCACTGTCACTAAGCAATACTGCTTAGCAAATACTGCATGAAACTTGTGTACTATGTCCTTGTCACTAAGCAACACTGCATGAAATTTGTGTACTCTGCCACTGTTAACAAGCAACACTGCTTAGCTATACTACATGAAACTTGTGTACTATGCCACTGTCACTATGCAACATTGCTTAGCAGTACTGCATGAAATTTGTGTACTATGCCACTGCCACTTAACAAGCATCAGTGTAGAAAAGGTCCAAAAACATTGATCAGTGACCTTGACATTAAAGATAAAACCTTGATTGTAATACATCAAATGCTATCAAACTCAGAATAAAAAATTTACCATGGTTCATCACTGTACCTCAACAGCTTTTAAAACCAAGCAGAACAAAAGAAAACCTTTAAAATATTATGAACTCGAGGATAAGGCCTAAAATATGCAATGCAATACATCTTCTAGTGACAATCTATAAATATACTAGGCTTCATCCATTTACCTTAGGCAGCTCTTAGATTTGAAGGCAAAAGGTTTATGTGACTGAAGCCTAAACTAATGTGACCTTGAAGACAGGACCCCAATGTGTTATGCACCACAACATTTAGTGATGATATATAGTTACATCATGTTATATCCCATAGTCTCAAATGCTCTAAAATTTGAGAGTGGACAAGAAGTTTGATGGAAAACATAAAGTACTGCACTGTGACCTTGACCTTAAAGATAAACCCACTTGTCTGATATATGACATACCTTTAGTAGTTGTGTATAAGTATGCCAAGTATCATGCCTTAATCTCTCAGAGTTTAAAATGATGTATTGGAAAGGAAAGTACAATGGAAGCATAAAAGGCTGAGCTATGACCTTGACCTTCAAGATAAACCCCTTGTCTGATATATGACACACCTTTAGCAGTTGTGTACAAGTATGCCAAGTATCATGCCTTAATCTCTCAGAGTTTAAAATGATGTATTGGAAGGGAAAGTGCAATGGAAGCATAAAAGACTGAGTTGTTATTTTGGCTTGAAGATAGGAACCCCAATGTGGTATAACATATCCTCTGGTTATGATAAATAAATATAAATAGTTAATCTCAAATAGCTTTAATGTTACAGAAAAAATGTGATAGAAAACATAAAACAAACTCTGACCTTGATCTGAGGATAGTAATGCTGTAAGCAACCCACTTTCTAATGACTGTTTTGAAGTATACCAAGTTTCATACTTTAATCTCAAACTGCCTTCGCGCAGAAGGGAGAGTGTGATGCAAAGCATAAAATACTAAGAAGTGACCTGGACAACACCCTCAATGTGGCATGCCTTCTAGTGATTAGGTACAAGTATAATACGTTTCATCCCTTAATCTCAAATGGCTCTAACACTATTGAACGGAAAGTGCGACAGACTGACTGATGGACAGACATGTCATACTATGCTTCAGTTTTCTTCAAAAAAGGTGCGGGATAACATTTTATTTTACTTGTCTATCACTTCAGTCGGCATTTTGACAGTTTCATCATGAATGCCATGAGCTTAGTGGGAAAGCCTGCACCTTCCCTGCATTGATATTTGATTTTGAGTTTTGAGACTTAACTTGTTATTTTGCAGAAATCATTCTTCTTCTTCAAGGGACTGTGACACTGACTTTCGATCCCCAAATCAATAGGTGTCCTTCTAAGCTCAAATGCAAGCCATATACAAAGTGTTTATCTGATATACAAGTCATGTTACTGAGTGGAAACAGTCCTCCCTCTTTCAATCACTGTGACCCTGACTTTTGACTTTTGAGTCTGAAATTGGTAGGTTTCTTCAATGCTCAAAATGTAAGCTGCTTGGTATGTGGTGGAGAACTTGAATTATTGTGAAGATGTTGAAGTTGTTGTTGTACGGCTTAACGCCATTTTTCAGCACACGATAGGCTATACATGGCGGCCAGTATTAATGGTGGAGGAAGAAACCGGGAAATACCCGCAAAGAACCACCGACCTACAAGAAGCTACTGGCAAGCTTTCTCACATATCCACATTCGCTGAATCCAAGACTTGAACCCAATTATTGTGATGAAATGAAATGGAAAACAGACACATGCTTGTATGTACATATGGAAGATGGATGCACATCATAAAATGGAAAACAGACCCATGTTTGTATGTACATATGGATTGATGGATGCACATCATAAAATGGAAAACAGACCCATGTTTGTATGTACATATGGATTGATGGATGCACAACATCATAAAATGGAAAACAGACCCATGTTTGTATGTACATATGGATTGATAGATGCACAACCTCATAAAATGGAAAACAGACCTACATTTGTATGTACATATGGACTGATGGATGCACAACATCATAAAATAGAAAACAGACCCATGTTTGGATGTACATATGGATTGATGGATGCACAATGTCATAAAATGGAAAACAGACCCATGTTTGTATGTACATATGGATTGATGGATGCACAACATCATAAAATGGAAAACAGACCCATGTTTGTATATACGTATGGACTGATGGACGCACAACATCATAAAATGGAAAACAGACCCATGTTTGTATGTACATATGGATTGATGGATGCACAACATCATAAAGTGATATGCTCTGCCTTACAATAAGTGTATAAAAATTATCTTAGTCCACACCAATAAATGAATTCACAGAATCATCAAAAGTGATTGGAAACTGCATCCCAGATCAAAAACAAGAGATAACTCAGATTAAGTTATGATAATTCATGAAGATTATCACCAAAACAAGATACCTGTCTGCTGTAAGGGTCACTTCATCTGTATTCTTATTGTATCTTGGTCCAACAAGACGAATAAATTTATCTCTGGCATGATAATCCAAGTCAAGATCAGACAACTTGAACTGAAAATAAAATCAAAGATTTTCTGATGGCCGAGATGCATTCACCTGAAGAATAAAATTAATTTACAGTGTTTGTCAGTAATCTTGATCCATAATTAGGACTGACAAATTACATGCACACCAACTTACTTCATGTATTTCACAAATTAAGGAAAATTTATGCAAGCTGAACTTGGAAAAACTCATAGTATTCCATCAATGGTATTCTTCAGGGAGAAAATACAGCCACAATTGTAAATGCCAATTTGCTAAGGTGCTTGAATAAACTTTACTGGACTGTTTCTTTATTATTGTAAATTACTCAGATTAACATGGACATTGTAATTTCACCACTGGACAGAATCATCTGGCTCTGGAAGTGAAGAGAGATAAACCCAATGGAACTTTGAAAGATCAAAGTATTTAGGCAGAAAAATTGGGGTAAAGTTTCTGGCCTTTTGAGTTACACAATGCTTTGCATTACATCTGAATCAGTCAAGTGATCCTAAGCATTCAAGAGAATTACTTGAGTGATACTGAGTATTTGAGTGATCTTGAATATCTGAGTTACATACTCAAGTCATGCTGAATATTCAAGTGATACACCCAGTGATACGGAGCATGGAATGATGCTCAGTTTTCAAGTGCACTTCTCAAGTCATGCTGAGTATTTGCATTACAGACTCAAGAGATGCTGAATATTCAAGTGATACACCCAGCGATATGGAGCATTTGAGTGATGCTCAGTTTTGGAGTGCTTTACTCAAGTAATCCTGAGTATTCAAGTTACATACTCAAGAGATGCTGAATAATCAAGTGATACACCCAGTGATATGGAGCATTTAAGTGGTGCTCAGTTTTCAAGTGCTATACTCAAGTAATGCTGAGTATCTGAATTACATACTCAAGTGATGCTGAATATTCAAGTGATATACTTGGTGATATGGAACATTTGAGTGATGCTCAGTTTTGGAGTGCTTTACTCAAGTAATCCTGAGTATTCAAGTTACATACTCAAGAGATGCTGAATAATCAAGTGATACACCCAGTGATATGGAGCATTTAAGTGGTGCTCAGTTTTCAAGTGCTATACTCAAGTAATGCTGAGTATCTGAATTACATACTCAAGTGATGCTAAATATTCAAGTGATATACTTGGTGATATGGAGCATTTGAGTGATGCTCAGTGCAGTATTCACATGATGCTGAATATTCAAGTGATATACTTGGTGATATGGAGCATTTGAGTGATGCTCAGTGCAGTATTCACATGATGCTGAATATTCAAGTGATATACTTGGTGATATGGAGCATTTGAGTGATGCTCAGTGCAGTATTCACATGATGCTGAATGTCATGTATATTTAATTTAATTGTTTCTTTGTTAGTTTAAATTTTGTATTTCATTACATGCTATTGTAATGTAACACTATGATGGACTTGACCTTGTCCAAAATTAGTTCATTTCTGCTCGACATGATTGACTTTAAAAAAAAATAATTAAAATTTCGTTTTATGTAAACAACTAATAATAGCTTCATTATTCTGTATGTGTTTGAACTAAATATCAGGACTTTTATTCAGGTAAACAACAAGGAGTAAATATGTTGATTTGGGTCAGGGTTTTGGAGTTTAAAGTGAATTTTATGGGTTATTGTCTTGTAAATAAACATGGCTCATTAGATCATTCTAGAAGGTTATTTTCCATTAGGTAATGGTCTTTTTTAGAAAATGCTAATTGTGACATTCGTCCGAAAATAATATCACACAGAAATATAGATATACATCTATCATAAAACATTCACATTTATATTTGAAGATCACAAGTACATGTATTAGAACAGGGGTCTCAAACACATGGCCCGCCAAGCTGTATCCTGTGGCGTCACAAGGTGTCATGAGAGAAAACGAAGGTGGTGCGGCCCTTTGGCCATAGAAAATGCCCTCATACGACCCTCAGGGTGGTTCGAGTTTGAGACCCCTGTATTAGAATTTAAATTGCAAAATTAACTATGGTAATATTTATTTATCCTCTCTGTAAGGACTTCACTTCCTTCAATTACATTAAAACTTTCCTCCAGTATTAGAATATTTCTCCTTTCATTAGAGGTTCTGCCATCATTATCAAGGAATAAATGTTATCATGGATCAACTGAATGCCATCATTATCAAGGAATAAATGTTATCATGGATCAACTGAATGCCTTCATTATCAAGGAATAAATGTTATCATGGATCAACTGAATGCCTTCATTATCAAGGAATAAATGTTATCATGGATCAACTGAATGCC
>JAECUM010004924.1:0-49453 GCA_016617855.1 Megalonaias nervosa
TGTTAATCATTAGTGACGTATGAAAATAACGATAAAAAGTATTAATAATTCCCTCCTTTTAAGTGACTATAATATGGTACACAATTTCATCGCACAACCTTTCTGCTTTCCGTTTCCCCTCCCCTCTCATGCATAAGGGAAAAATACGCAGAAATTTGGAGTGAGCGAGAAAAAGAATAATTTGGGCTTGATGAAAATCTTGGAACTGAACTTACACCAAGTAACCTACAAGAATATGATTCGTCGTAAGGTTTTGTGTACACTATCCTTGGGGTTTATGTACTATGTTTATAATCAGTGATACAAAGTTGCAATAGCCTGTTGACAATATATCGTAAATTTCTTGCTACAAGGCACACATACTGTAATGTATTGAATGCTTTATTGTTGTTGTTTCATGAACCTATTATAATGTTCTAAAAATCGATTATTATTATTATTATTATTATTATTATTATTATTATTAATTAACTATGAAACTGTCCAAAAGCCGCCTCTCTCTCTCTCTCTGTCTCTGTCTCTCTGTCTCTGTCTCTCTCTCTCTTTTAATTCGTACTCTACGGAGATTCGAACCCAGGTCCGCGGGTAAACGGCATCCATCCCCTTGCCTGCATACACCAGCCAATATTCCATCACGACTAAGCACACATCACCAAAACAAATGATGCAACTTTATTGGTATTATATACACTCGTGTGTAGCAGACACACTCGCATAACGACCAAGTAATTAATTCTCACCTATCTACACAGTCATTCCGGATTCCTATGAAAGAAATCAAGGTATTTATTTATTTATCAAGGATTAATTATAGAGAATTATAAATATACACCAGACAGAACGGAAGTTAATCATATACACCTTGATTTCTTTCATATATATATATATATATATATATATATGGTTATTATATATATATATATAAGTATGGAGTATGTTATGTTGTTGGTTGGTTATGTTGATATATATATATATATATATATTATAAAATAATCAACACCAACACGTGGAATGTGACCGGTTTCGCTTTATTGCTTCATCCGACTAATTTATATTCAGACCGCTCCCGTGGCCTAGTGGTTAAAATGTCCGCCTCGGATGCGGGAGGTCGTGGGTTCGATCCCCGGCCGAGTCATACCAAAGATTTACAAAAATGACTTACAAAAGATGATACTAACAGCTGCCTCGCTTGGCGCTCAGCATTAAGAGGTTAATGTTAGGATTGGTCGGCCTGGGGGCAGGATAATGTGACTGGGTGGGACGTCATCCTACATGTCTGCGGCATGATGCCTCAATTCTGGACATCACTATAAACTGCCACACTGCAGACATCGTAGCGATATGACTGAAAAATTGTTAAAGCTACGTTAAAAATCCAAGTCACACACATATATTCAGTGGGCAAATTAGGGTGGTGATAAACATTCGTCCATGTTTCAAATGGAAGACAATACATTAAACAATTGTATCCTGAAATACTTTTTTGATCGATCTTCGTTTTACGTTGTCCATTACAATTTCCATTCTTAGTAGAAAAATATATCACTAAAGCAAACTACATTTACTTTCCAGGGCATTGGTAATTTACATGAAGTTAAAATATTTGGAATACTTCAACGCGCGCATCTGCTGGGCAGAGCCATTACGACAAGGCACTTCCGGAATGGTACAGAGTTACCTCCCATTGCAACCGATCCGACTTACGACTTTAATTTCCAAGAGGTACGACTTTTGAGGAACGAGAGATCGGTACAACGGGTAAGCCAGTCTTGTTTTTTGATTATGTAGGAATTACTTCTGAGTTTCTTTTAGAATATGTTCCCTCTCTTTTTTCTGGAAAAATATGTTGAATGGACGTCCCTGACAAAATATCACAGGCAAATAGGAATAAAACATGCTCTCTGTTACTATCAGCAAGCCTCAGTAACGACTCCGTGCTAAGGCTAATGCCAAGTAACTGTTCGCTTTTCCATAAAGAAGCGTCGACATTTCTTAGGACTCTTCAGATAAACAACAAGCCAAGGATTGGGGTGGGTGGATGAAATGAAGTTTTCCATATGGAACAATAACAGTTTTGACGAGTAGCAAAAATGATTTAGAGGATTTTCGAAAAATCAGTTCAGATTTCGATGTCTTTGAGTTGATGAAATCAATGATAAATAAAATTAGTGATGCCGATTTTCATGGTCATAAGGCATGTATAAGAAAGGAGATCCTGAGAATGTAACTAACTTCAGAGGTATAACTTTGGTTCTTTGCCTTTCCAATTATTCACAAGTCTTTAAAGTAAGAGATTGGTCATCTGGGTAATTAGATACCATATATAATCAGATGCACAGTTTGGTTGTAAAAAAATATTACTGAATAGTACATGTTTTGGTTATGTTACATTCACTATTGCTATGTATTTAAGAAAAGTAACAGAATTTACTGCATTTTGTTTGGCTTGAGTAAGGCATTTCATTCAATAATGGATTGTTTGATAAAATTCATAAATTAGGAATACTTTGCAAAATGTTTAATATAATAAATAAATGTATGAAAGTCTAAACTCTTGCCCGTAACACATTTATATTTTTACATAGCTCCTTGATTGTTCAGAGGGTAACTTGCAAGGGGAGGTAAATACTTAGCAATCTATGTTGATCTCTCCTTACAAGTAAATATCGATAATGGATTTTTAATGGATTAATATGGCATGATGCTGATAACTCCAAAGGTTTGCAAAGTCAACTCGCTACAGGGGTATTTTGATAAATGGTCTCTTAAGGCCAATATCTCAAAAACAAAACATTGTTGATTTTAGAAAGGTTAGAAAATTACGCAGAGACAGAAAATAGCATTATCATAAAATTGAATTAGATGTTGTTGATATTTTTACGTATTTAGGACGTCCTACTTCACTGTTAAAGTCAATAGCAGTATATTGCCTTGCGTTGCAAGGACTGAAAGCTACACATGTATTACTTTTCAGTGTTAAAGTCAATAGCAGTATATTGCCTTGCGTTGCAAGGACTGAAAGCTACACATGTATTACTTTTACTTCTCACACAGTCGTTACACTTTACATACAGTGTTTGAGACTTAACAATTTTCTGCATTTCAGCACATTAACATTGATTGGTCCATAAATGGAAATCAGATCTATTCTTGTTATTGATTGGTTGGGACTAGGCATTTTCTTTGTCTCGTTTACTGGAACTATTTTATTTTATTACTATTTACTATCAACAATATGGACGTAATGTTTTCAATCGGTTGCCCATTGGAAAATTGGGAACGAGAGCACAGTACAGGTAATGGAGGTCGAAATATGGCTCATTTTCCCTACAGATAGTTCACATAGCTTCAAACGAAAAGTAGAACACGAATTAACCTGAAGGACCTTTGCATGTTTAACCCAAAAATACGGAAGGAACAAGAAACCCAAGCACGCAGCCCAGCGTGAATATACCGAGTCTATACAGAGAAAGGCCAAGCATCCTAGTTTAGTGGAGACTGTCCTCTTTACATTGCATCTAAGGTGGCGCTCAACAGTTTCGTATCTTACACAGGTTTAAATTTTTAAGAAAATTTCCCAGGTTTTCCTCACTGGTTTCCTGTGCAATATAAAATAAGACCTTGTATGTCATAGAGACTGTTAACAGAACTTTTAATTCCCTTTATTTTGTTGTATGATTTATAGAGTAATTTCGGACATGGAGTATACAGCTTGGCCTTACTTTAGATGAGCGCCTGTAAAAACAACTGCTAACTCTGCTTGGTCATTTTCATTTCCTGGACTTCAAAGTAAACAGTTACAAAACGAGGCGATAGCTCTTGTTTACTTGGTATATCTTTTGGAATTTAGTTATTGTACTTTCAGGAGCTGGTATTGCTTATTATGGAAAATTCAGCTTCACTATTTTAATAACTGCTAAAGCTAGTGTACTTTGGGCTAGTTTAGACTGCTGTTTAGAGCACATAGGGGCAGTCATTTTTATCAACTGTGTGCTTAGATCACGCACGATTTCCAAAACTATAACAAAGAATTGTCAGCCACAGTACATGAAGGTAGCAGGTATGCCAACATTCTTTCCATTTTGCATATTGCAAATGCAAACAACTTTACCTTATCCGTGTCACTCTGTCAGAACTACGTAATATCTGTAGATCGCCACCTAAGACGCCATATACACTGTGTGTATAACCCTGTGGACAAATGCAACTGAAATATTAATCTGCTAGATTCAGCAAAGTCACCTCTGTTGAAAAGAGTGTTGTCCGCTTATGGTGGCTTCTACAGAAACAAAACGTTTTCTAATCATTGCGCTAGGAGGTATTTAATTCAAGAATTCATTGACAACTGCATGCCTCCAAATCAAACATGCAAATGTCTACCACAAAAGAAAGAAAAGAAAACAAAAAAGACCCCAGCTCCAAATAAAAAACAAACAAAACAAAAGAAAATAGAAAGCCCATTCAGTCTGTGAACAACTGAATACGACCCAACACGAGCAAATATCTTCTATTCTCAGTAACACATTGTGCACAGGACCTAAAGCAGTAGACATTGCGGCAATATCTAATAGCTGGAAAAATGCTGTTGCATTTGCCAGTAAATTCAATAATATAACTATTGTGTATGTTAATTGAGCAATAATCACATTTTGTTTAGATCGTGCACGGCAGTTAAACCGAGATAAATTCACACGGCATTAGAAGTCCTTCGACTGACTTGGCAGACTTAACTGAGTGGAAATGCCATGGATATTAAAATGATGTTTTCTTATAAATTGTGTGTATTAAAGAAAGTATCTTTTTGGAGCATTTTCTGAAATATTTGCTATTTCAAAATGCTGCTTGATCTATTAAACGAGTGACAGATGTAACTAGTATGACTGGGCGTGGCGGCTCGGGTAGCTCAAACGAAAATGATACCGTCTATAGTTTGGGATGTATCTGGTTCGATTCCCCGTCTGTCGGTGCATTTGCACCTGCTACTTTTGGCGCTGCGAGCATGATTTCACATATGTGCCCACAAGCGGCTAGGGAGGGTGCAGTTAGGTGGATGTTGGAAATTCAGACAGGGATGTATCTCAAAAAGGCCGGTAGAAAGTGTAACGGGTAGGACTGGGCGTGTCGGCTAAAATAGTTCAAATGGTAGAAAGTCTGGTTTAGAGTAAGGGGGGGGGGTCCCAGGTTCGAGTCCCTGTCAGGTTATGCATTTTCCCTGCTACACGTTATGTCAATTCGCGTTGGTGATTATTTGTTTCTCGCGCAATACACAATGAATTAGAAACAGATGGAATAGAGAAAGGTAGACAGCATTATACAATGATGTTCTGTTATGAAAAACAGAATTGTGGACGCTAGGAATGCAAAAATCACAGAAAGTTTGAGCATATTCGCGAAAATCATCGATTGGTTTTGTTAAGTCGCTTACAGTCTCAATGATATCTCGAAATCGCTAAACAGTGGCACACTGGACCGGGCATTTTGCCATGAGGATGCAACAAGGATGCAAATTTCCAACTATATATCTTGATATGTACACAGACGTATGAAACTGATTGCATTGGAGTAAATTTTGTGATCAAACATTTCTGGGGAACCGCTGTAGCTCAGCTGGTACAGCATCGGACTCGTAGTCCAATGGTCGTGGATGGATACCTCCCATGGCAGTCTTGGTCCGCTGAAATGTTGCGTCCTTGGGAAAGGCACTTAGCTCCGTTTCGTTATTCCTCTTTCAGCCAATAATGCGTTACAAGTGCTGTTAAAACCAACTAACCACCTAACACCAAATTTCAAATATTTTTATGTATAACTGGTCCAAACTTCCTAATTAATAAACAATAGATTTCTGCTAATTTGTACTGGCATAGAGTGTATTAGTAACTTCTGAACTATTTGATATACAACAGCTTTTAAATTACATTTCAAGCAATGTTTCTATTTCAGCATTGTTTATGTTGGTGTATCAAACAACAAAATGTATTTATAGTTTTCAACATAGTATATTATGTCAAATTATTTAACTGAAACACTGAAACATTAACATTACCATTTATTACATAATTATGATTGGCGGTGGCTAAAATTGCAAAGAAATGGTACTGTGTTCATGAATCTCTTGTTAGATTTATGTTTCTACTAGTATGTCTAGATGTTCACGGTAAGATTAATTAAATAATTGATTTACGGCAATTTGTTATAGCTCAAATGGAAAAAAGGGAATGCCAGGTCCAAAACGCTTTAATATTTCATGAAATACCTTATTGTTGTGTAATGGTTATTTTTTTTCTACCTGAAATAGCTAGTAAAATTGTGGTATTCCTCTAATCTTCGAACCTACATAAAATAACAAAATAAAATAGAGACAAACAGTCATACATATAATTATATTGTTATAAAGGACATACAATTTATCAATTTAAAAAAAATAATATTTTATACAATTTTATATAGTGCATTGGTATTGAGGCCATTAGGATACAAAATATATAATTTACGAATCCAGTAAGTTTCTTTTATGAGTCTATTCATGTCTCCATGCACATTATCTATTGGCATGAAAGAAAACACTGTTGCAAATAACACTAAACTAGCCATCCTTTACAATCAGGTACATCTCTCATACCTTATGCTAAAAAGTTTCCCCTAAACAACAAAGAAAGACTTCACAAGTGAACTAGATTATCCACTAGTAATTGAACAATGGCATTTCAGTATTGTTATGAAGTTCTGAAGATTTTCAGTGACTTTAGAAAACCCCAAAGCGAATTGGCGATTATGCAAATTCACAGATAGTTTCAGGGATTGAACGAAATTTCTCGTTCCAGTCTTAGTCGGGTGTAACACAACTATTCAGTAGCGGCCTTAGTGAGTACGAAAGGAGCCCAAAAATTTTGGAGTTGTTTAAAACAGATTATAATTAAAACAGATCATTTAAAATTAAAGTTGATTTTGAAAACAAACCTGTATATTTCTATGAATATTTTACAGAAAGTCTTCATTGATATAGAAATTAGATTTTGGGGCGCATTTTCTTCATTTCGCATCGGGTCCGCACAGCCCTAAAACCGCCGTTTACCTGTTGATAAATTTTCTATATTTACAGCAGGATTCGTCAGATCTATCAAAATTGGTGACTACTCTTGGTATTGAACGACCATTTTCAACCAATTAAATGTTAATCCATCAATAATTAATACTAACATACTTAGCTTGCATAAATTCTTTTCATTATAACAAGGGTATTCAATGAAGAGTAAAATATTACATCACACGGTGGACTGCAGTTTTATATAATTTATTTTGTATTTTGATTAACTGAAAACAGTTTCAAAACAAATACTATATCACTATTGTGAGCTTTAAACATTATGACTGATTCTTAGAAACGGTTCTTGAAATTTCATAAGCATTCCCAACGACTTTTTTAGGGCGACAGCTTCATGGTTGAATGCACCTACGACTCTACCACAAGAACAGCGCCGACGTTGGTAAGAACATTTACGATCTGTCATGGGAACGATTCTATAAAGCATGACATGGCATATCCTCTAAAATCAAACGTGCCAGTATATTTCTTAAATTATAACTCCTTAATTATTTGATGCGAAAGCGTGTTGTCCTTTTACCCAGACAACCAGTTTGTGCCGTCAATTAATACATTGTCGTTTGCACCTGTTGATAAACTTCTATGCCAAGTTTATGCACGAAGAACATCCACCAACACTTTTCTCTTCTTCTTCTTCATTCGCATGGTCGTAATGTCAACAATATTAGCAAAGTCCAGTACAAAGAATAATGGGCTTCCTACTGAAACTGTAGAGTGTCTAAATTTGGATATATCTGAAAGAAAATGAATTATTTGCCTCACAAGACAATGGTGATGAATTTCATTACGTTTTTCTATATCAGATGTTTGCTGAAATAAGCAAACAATGCATATTAAGGAGTATTTTAAAATGTTTTAATACATACAAATTTAGTGAGTTGTTAAGTAACATAAATGGTAACCTACTGCTTAGATTAATTTAATTTAGAGAACTGATATTTAAATAATTTTGCTCCCGTGTAAACTCAAAATCGTTACGTTCAATGTCATGTCATACAATTTAGTCAGTTTTATCAAACGTATTCATCAGAATATCTCTTGTTCTTCCCTTTTCTTTCCCATCTTTATTCATCTGTTACACCATCACCAAATGATAATTTGTGTTTTATACTTAATCTCATATGTTTATTGTTTGATGTGGGCTTGCAATGCAATTCTGTTTTTGTCAAGATTGTTTCTTTCTTCTATAATAATAATAATAATAATAATAATAATAATAATAATAATAATAATGTTTCTTCTTCCTATTATTATTATTATTATTAGGGTGGACTGTCAACCACGGACGAAATGTGTTTGAGTTTTGTCATGTACTATCCCAGAATTCCGCTTACGATTTGCCAGAGTGCTCCACTTTACGATAGCATCAGTATAGACGAACGCGCTGTCTATATCACGTTGTACCACTACAATTGGGCGTCGCCTGCAGATAGGCAAACGTTTAAACAAAGAGTGAGAGAGTCAAGAATCCTGCACCATTGTGAAGGCGCTCAAATGAACCCGACGGTACTTGCATGTCTTTGACTTTTCTCTATGCCTATCAAATGAAGGAGTCTATGGTAATTTAAGGAATATGTGTCTTTGCCCATGCTGTGTACTAGAGTAGCAAAAACGTAACTATCCTCTCTTTAGTAAACTTGTCATCAGTACGATCCTCTATTCAGATCATTTAAATATGCTACGATAATTAAAGCCTCAATTACTGAGTATTGGTGATGATCCAGAAACTAAAATGATGCTGTCTATGTATGAAAATTAACGAGCCAATACGAATCCCATGCATTCCAACTTGTTTTGTGGAGAGAACTATTCCATCATGGCAGCCGAATGCCGGAACATTCTTATACTGCGGAGAAAAATTGCACAACGTTGAATTAAAGATTCACCAGATTTTTCAGCAGCGAAAAGTACAAAACGGCATGATAGATAACGCCCTTGATGTTATTCTTGTAACCCATAAACATACATGCATGACAGGCCGGTCAATTCTCTGATTGCCTTTTTTTTCTAATATATAAAGTTGTCAGCATGCTATATTTCCTTCTTGTAATGAAATATTTATAACAACACAGTATGGTTTCTTTCTCTTTTTTCTTTGCAGGAGATGAATTTTCTTTTTCACGAGGATACGCTACAGCAAGGGTACATTCCGCCATCGTCGACATGCCCATAAAAGCTCAACTTTCAAGCATTCTGCCAGGAAAAATAAACTATATATATATATATATATATATATATATATATATATATATATATATATATATATATATATATATATATATATATATATATATCTATACATACACACACACACTTAGGCTGAATAATACGATATAATTATGTTTAAAATTGTCCAATGTGATTTTCTTGATTATTCTTAATTAATTGGACATGCCTAGCAAATCTGACCAAATATAAGCTTCTTAAGTAGAATGCATGAATGTATGGAAATAAAAATAAACAAAACACAACGTGTTTGTTTTAGATATTTTAAATTGTCTTTATGTTTTTTTCATCAAATTTGAAATGTTGTGTTGATAAACCATTCTGTAAGTGGAGAGTTTTCTAAAAGAATGTTTATTTGGTTCAATGAAGTTTATGTAAAAGTGTTTAAACCTGCAATAAATTAAAAACGAAACATGTGAAATTATGAAATTTAACTAAAATAATTTATTTTTATAAAGCTTTGTAATTTGCCGCGAACAAGAAGGAGACATATGACAAGGTTGCCATGTGAACGTATGGAATCCCTTACCATGTCAGAGAGACTCAAGGGAAACAGACGCGTGACACGGAAAAATGCCCAGAAAAGTAGATACGATGATACAGTCAAAACAAACTTAGCATGTGAAAGCAAACAAGTGGCCTAAAAGTTAGAAAGACTACAGGGAAGAGCTGGTCCTTCATTGGACATATGCATGCAGAGGTGCATGACATGTAACAAGAAAAACAGAAAATAATCTATGAGAATTGTTAGTTAACTGAGCACGTGCTATCGCGAAATTGAGATGAACAAGTGATGCAAGAAAGTCATCGGCGGTTTTAGGGCTATGCGGGCCGAGTGAAAAAAAGTGATGACAATGCCCCCTATCTAATTTCTATATTACGGAAGAAATTCTGTGAAATATTCACGGAAAAATACTAAGTTGCGGGCCCGGTGTGATCGCACCTTTCGCATCTCGCTAAGACCGCTGCTGAGAAATTGGCTCCTCCTGAACTTGCTTAAATGGTGTATTCCACTTAAAAATACACCAGGGACAGCCTCTATAAAGAACAGAAGAAAAGTTTGACAAAATATATATTAAAGGTGAAAGTTTCAATATTAAAAAATGATACAAACGGAAAATAGTAAAACATATTTTAAAATCTCTGGTTAAATAAATGACAATAAAGATATCCTCGTTTAATACACCGATATTAAATACATGAGAAAACATTCCTAGACCAGTAAAAGAGGAATTAGTTTCACAAAAATATGGGACCAGCAATACTTTATTTGACATATTACAAACGACAAAATAAGCTGGACTTGGGAAATAGACAACTGAGTTCTCTAAAGGTTAAGAATAGTTAAGGACATTTATGGGAGGTGTGATTGGGTCTACAATTTCCCGCTAGCTTTGGCGTGCAACCCACTGTAAATGACCAATATATTTAAAGTTTTGAATCACGTGTTCTGCCCAGCCAATCGCAATGCAAAGTTAAGTATTTATTTATATTATCTTGTTTCCATTGCACAAATTGTGCTAGCTTTCTATTTGCTATGCATCACGTCACACTTTTACTGGGTCATTCCATCTGTAAACGATTGCAGCGTCATTTGAATCGGAAACAGACACTAGATTGCGCCCCGATTTTGATATTTGTCGCTATGTTAGAATTTATATGCACGTTGTTGGGTGGCAGGATTGTCGAAAAGATTATAGGGTATCATCTCTGTCATACGTATAGTTAAACCAGAGATAGTTGTTTTTTAGCTCGGGAAAACGATTTTAATCGGGATGATTCGACTTCGCAAGAGGAAGTCGCGTACAAGATCTTAGGATCAGGATCAGCATCTATCTTGCCACGTAAATACCAGGTCCAAAAGGTAGTCATTTGTGCTTTGTTGCCTCGTTTTACGACAGGGGAAGGGTCAAGGGCTAATTGTTTAAACCGCACCTACATAACATAGTACAGAACAAAAGCACAGCAAGCTAATGCCATTCTGCGACTTGAGGATGACAGATACATCTATCATGCATTCTGGAACCACAATAATAAGTTCTCTTTTCTGAGGAAGCTACAACTTGCATTCAAAATTTTAGTCGGGACTGCGTTCATTTGTCCAACAAAGGCCGGGGGCCCCGAGTGGCCGAGTGGTCTAAAGCGCTTTCCGTTACGGATCACTGCCATCTCACCTCTGTCTGCGTGGGTTCGAGTCTAGGATTCGGCGAATGTCGATATGTGAGAAAGCTTGCCAGTAGCTTCTCGTGGGTCGGTGGTTCTTTCCGGGGATTTCCCGGTTTCTTCCTCCACCATTAATACTGGCCGCCATGTATAGCCTATCGTGTGCTGAAAAATGGCGTTAAGCCCCACAACAACAACAACAACAACAACCAACAAAGGCCAATATCACCTGTAAAAATAGCCCAGAGCTGCTATTATAGTGGCTTGCAAACATGTCGCCGGCCAATAGAATAAGAACCATAAAGCTTTATATAAATATATTTTTTATCGTCTCTTAAATAAATTCATTTCATCAACATATGTGCATAGGAGTGCTTCGTTCGTCTCTTTTCTTTGTCACACTGTTAAAATAATTTCGGACAGGATTTTTAGATTACTCTAATATGTTTGTTTTCCTTCAACTGGTTCCGTACCACTGACCTGTTTTACAGTTGGTTCCGTACCACTGGATTGTGTGATTACCAGTTGGTTCCGTACTATTGGGCTGTGTATTTACTAGTTGGTTCCGTACCACTGGACGATGTCTGAACCAGTTGGTTCCGTACCACTGGCATGCAAATTTTACGGTTTCTACTAGTTTCATGCTTGGCATAGCTGGGTTCCGCACCTCACTACGTGACCCATGATTAGTCATTTATGCTTTTTGTTTCCACCAATTTGTTCTGTATCACTGGGCTATGTGTTGCCCAACTCGTTTAGGACCACTGGCATATAAACGTTCTGTTTATACTGATTTCATGTTGGAGGCCGCACCACAAAACAGTGACCCATAATTTCAGGTCCGGCCCTAGGGCAAGGCGAAAGAGGCAACCGCCTTGGGCCCCGCGCTTTCAGGGACCACGCACTGCTGACGCAAATCAACTCCGCAATGCAATGTTTTTGCTTGGGGCCCCGCTCATCGCTTGCTGCCTTGGGCCCCGCACATCCTAGGGCCGTTTCTACATAATTTTCAAAATGGTAAAATTGTTCCTTTTTTAATTTTTTCCTTTATTATTATTGCCAAACATTTGTTTCTCATCTCTCTACAGTGAACCGTGATTATCATATTACAATAAGGGTTATGACTTTTCACCGATTGCTACGTAGTAGGGCACTGAAATTTATATAATCATTAACTCTTTGTGGCATTCCGTAACGAATGGCCACTAAGAAGAAAGCTGTGTCGGCTTCGCAAATGGCAGTGAAGCGAGCCAGACCATCAAGGTCCAAAGTCCAAGATGCGGTGAAGAGGCCCAGAACGAAAGCACCATTATCAACACCATCGGCCACCAATACAAAACCTAGAACATCCAGCGAAGGGGCTTGGATGGATCACCATCTTCTTAATGTTATATCTCAAGAGGCCTCCGACAGGCTCGCCACCAAAGTGACATAGTAGATCAATAATAACATTGATCAGCTGGTAGCAATGCTCAGGCCGTCCTCGGAAAATAGTCCGCAAACAGGTACTCAACTTGTACCAACTACCAATTAGTTCCTAAGGGGGAAGTTAAATGGGGAACCACATATCTAAAACTATATATGAAGGCTGTGCTAGAATCCGGTCATAACAACTACACACAAAGCAATCCCTCACAAATTGTAAAATGTTAAGTATCCGAAGGAAGTTTGTTTCAATTACCACATAAGTGGTCACTGTTCTTCGGAATTTTTCTGCAATTTTCAGCACAAGTGCCTCAGTTGTTTAGGG
Source organism: Megalonaias nervosa (assembly GCA_016617855.1). Classification (NCBI taxonomy): domain Eukaryota; kingdom Metazoa; phylum Mollusca; class Bivalvia; order Unionida; family Unionidae; genus Megalonaias; species Megalonaias nervosa. The sequence goes on from JAECUM010004924.1 coordinate 13,242, forward strand.
GGACACTCACTAATTCGCTGCCCCAAACCAATTTCTCAGCTCTTTAATAATGTCCTACCACAATACAGCCAACAACCTCGGCGATACAACAACTAGCTTTTTCGTTTCGAACGATTCGAACAACCTCGAAATACTAACCCAAACAACAAGAAATCAGTCAGTAAATTGTGCTGATCATTTGCCTACCCCTGCCAAACTTGACCGCGTGCAATAATGTCTCCATGATTGTGATCCTACCACAAAGGAATACCTGCTTCTTTGTTTTTATAATGATTTCATTGTGGGATTTAATGGGGCATTGCAAACACATGTACGTATGAATCTGAAATCGGCTGAAACAAATGCCGAAATTACTGAAGAAAATATACATAAAGAATTGGCAGCGGGTTACTTTCCAGTGTTTTTTCGTACAAAACAATTTCCAAATTTACACATTTCCCCATTCGGTCTTGTCGAAAGAAAATTCCTGGGTCTTTCAGACTAATTCATCACCTCTCCTTCCTACCGGGCGATTCGGTTAACGATGGAATTCCAACTCAGCAATCAGCAGTTCGTTACAAAGGTATTGATAATGCCATCACATGTATAGAGCAGCTGGGTAGGAGGTGTTCTATGGTCAAAACAGACATATCAAATGCTTTCCGCAGTTTTCTCATTTGTCCCGTGCAATATCAGTGTTTTGGCTTTTTGTGACGGGACAGGTACTGTTTCGACAAATGTCTACCAATGGGTTGTAGTTCCAGTTGCCGGATATTTGACACCTTTAGGAATTCTCTTCAATGGATACCGAACACTAAGTTATCAATAACACACATGACACATATTCTGGACGATCTTTTTATACTAGATGCAACTCGTGCCCAATGCCAGCAGAACCTTGATCACTTCCTGACTATATGTGCCAACATCTGCGTTCGTGTGGCTGCGGATAAAACATTTTGCCCCATCCACAACTATGATTTACCTCGGATGCGAATTGGATTCCATGAGAATTGAGGTTTGCCTTCCTACGGACAAACTAGAATAATGTAATATACTCATAAGTAATATGTGGCTCGAAATAAAATCACCCTCAAGGATTTGTAATTTATGATAGGTATTCCTAACTTTGATTGCACATTAATTTTGCCAGGACGAGCTTTTCTGAGGTGACTCATCAACTTGACAATTAAAATATCAAAACCGCATCACCACATTAGAATAACAAAAGAGGTGAAAGAATATTTAAGGGTCTGGTAAAACATTTTAACCGTTTTTTACGGTAGATCGGTGTTCTTTACGTAATAGTTGGATGAGTTCCGACTCATTGGACTTGTACACAGATGCCTCTGCCTCTGTCGCATACATTGCGGTCTTAGATGCACACTATTTCTATGGACTTTGGGATTTAAAAAGGCCATATCCAAATATAACGCTTCTAGAATTGTACCTCAACGTTCTGCCAGTCGAGGTCGGGAGAGAACACTTGTCCAATAAATGTATCTATTTCCACACTGACAGTCAAGCCTTAGTTTTAATCATAAACAAGCAATCCTCTAAGGACACAAAAATCATGCATTTCATGCGAAAATTTGTACACTCTTGCCTTAAATTAAATATCTTCAAGGGAAAACATGTACCTGGTTCACATAAGCTCGCCGATGCCCCTTTCTTGCCAACAGGTTTCGAGTTTCCACGACATGGTCCCTCCCCCCCATGCGAACTTACACCCTCATCGCATTCCGCTTCTTCCAACCTTGCCCAGGTAGAAAGTATGCGTGGCCATTTGCTTAAAAACATCATGCACCCAGCTACACAAAGCACATATAAACGGGTTTGGATGCTTATAAAGAGTTCAGATTAGACACCTTGACCGAATTCTCTCTCCCAGTTCCAGTAACCAGTCTGGCCCTCTTGATACCGCACTTAAGCAACAAGAAATACGCAGTATCGTCGATATCCACTTTTGTTTCTGCAGTTGGCTATGTGCACAAACTTAGTTGCCTTCGCAGACCCTTCTTCCTCTTTCCTTATTCAAAAATTCATTCAAACCATTCACAAAAGTAAATCTCATGATGTTCTTTTGCCAATTGACAAAGATGAACTGTGGATAAGCTTACAGTTTATATGATGCATACCAATTCAGACCATTTCAGGTGTATCATGTATTCGGCCATGTTTGGCTTTTCATGCTTTTCTTAGAATAGCAGAGACAACAGTGCAAACAACTGCACATCAGAATGATAATTTGATACAGTTAAGTCAAATTTTCTAACAAGCGTCTTGCAATCACCTTTCGACACTTCAAACATGGCTCGAGACAACCATATCTTCTGCATGTTAATGCCCAACAAAATCCTGCGGCATGTCCTATATCTCATTTACAAGCATACCTAACCCTCAGGGGTAATACTCCAGGACCACTTTTTATGTACGAAAATAGGCAACCAGTTTCCAGAGTAGAATTTAGTACAGAACTTAGAAGAGCGCTTTGCTCGTGTGGCTTTAACTCTAATCATTTTAAGTCCCGTAGCTTCAGAATTGGAGCCGACAATGGGGAGCCACACAAGATTTCAGTGACATCAGAATAAGGGAATGAAGCCGCTGGAAATCAGATGCATTTAAGAAATACGTAAGGTTAGGCAAAAGGGTCTAGCTTTGTAACACTTCACTCCCTTTTCATAAAGATCGCCCTTCTACCGTGTGTGCTACTTTCTTTTTCAGTTCTCGCAGGTTTCGCAGACCTGGATCCCTGGGCATCGACCGTGCTTTGCTGGGATGACATGCACTCTGTCCCGACTAATTTGTGTCTGCCTGCCCTTTCGACCGCCAGGAGCGTATGAGGGTACTCTACACGCTCTGGGGGACCAACAGCGCATTCAAGAAGTACGCGGATACGTTTCATGGTTTTTTTCCTAAACCTGCATACAAGTAGTATATGGGGGCAATAGGGTGACAATGGGACCATAATGTTAAATTTGGTCGTTTGCACTATATAGGGTCAATGGGAAGTTAACATGGGAAAATTTAACATGGGTGGGCCTATAGAGAGACAAGGTCAGAATCGAACATAGGGACGAGGGATTGGGCCTGTCTAGCGACAGGTTAGAGACAGGGTTAGAGACAGACATATGACAGATTTATAGACATCAATCTATCACAAAAAATCGACTAAATTTTTTTAGGCAAGTGAGAATAGATATCTTTTGAGGCAATGAAGTGGTCCTGAAAAGGGCCGTTTAGCTTACTTTCTTTGTTCTTCTTCTCCACCAGCACCTCATCTTCAGGACATTTTTCTTGTTCTTTTTCTCATCATTCCATCTAGTTTTAGCTACAACTTGTGGAAACTCCGATGGAAAACCCCCAGTATGTATTTATAACCTCAATGATAGGGATAAAGGCAGTTTTATAGGGACACACACACACACACCGTTATATACTAGCTTAGAATGTAAACGAAGATGAAATCTCTCAAAAAAGACTTACACCACAAAAATATCATCCATCACACCACTATGCTATCCAACATATTACACCACAAAAATACTACCCATTACACCCACTATACCATCCATTATATCATACTCTCCAAACGCCCTGTATTAGCTTAAAAATGTAAGAGACGGAGATACAAATCTCACTTATCTCTACACTACCAAAAATACTCTGGAAAAACACTAGTGTCTATTTACAGTCAACTTGTGGAAAATCTAATGGAAAAACCCAGTATCTATTTATAGCTTCAATTTATGTGACGATCCTTTTTAAAAACCCTAGTATGTATTTATAGCTACAACTTGTGGAAATTCCTATCAAAAAATCCAAGTCTATATTTATAGTCTCAATTTCCAGCTTCATTGACTCACTGTACTTGACACTAGGGAATAATGGCAACAGTGTTGGAAGTGGCTGAACTGAATACACGCTACTGTAGGTAGTATGTGAAACGAATTTGAGATAGGGACAAAAGGAGTTTTATAGGGACAAACAAAGACCAATACATACACACACGTACGCGCACCCACACGCACCCTCACACACACACTCTAAACGTTATGTGTTAGCTTAGAATGTAAAAGAAGGAGATGACATCACAATATATCTATCCCTTACACGATAAAAAACACTATCCATTACACGCACTATACCATCCATTATATCGTACTATCCAAATGCCCTGTGTTAGCTTATAATGTAAGAGGAGATAAAATCTCACAAAACAGACTACCAAAAATACTATGAGGAAAAAAAAACGCTTGTGTCTATTTATAGTCACAACTTGTAGGAAAGTCCATTTAAAAGTTCCTAGTATCCATTTATAGTGATCACCATGTATACATAAGGCTCTTGGTCTAGAGCGCGATTAATTCAACATTAATTAATAAGCTTAAACTTATGGTTTTGCACATACTATTTATTCTTAGTATTGTGGGTGATAGTTGGATGGGTCAGAATAGTCATTTCCTGGTTTGGGTTTTGGTATCACTTGCTTCTCGTCATGACGGTTAGTCGCCGGTTTCCCAAATTATACTGAAAAAGTAATTTAGCGTATTGACATCTGGATTACTGTAAAGGATTTGACCTGAATGGATGTTTGGATTAAACGACAACACAAAACAATGTGATGAAAGATGGAAGTTTATGGAATGAATTGATAAAAATATATTCTCTATAACATATAGAGTATGATTCTTTCACGCTCCAAACACACGACGACTCATTCGATTCCTTAACACAAACATTCACAAATGGAAAAACAAAAATGAAGGTAAGATTCACATAATCTCGTGTAACGAAAGTGAGATTCACATAATCTCGTGTAACGAAAGTGAGATTCACATAATCTCATGTAATGAAAGTGACAAATGAATTCGATTGAAACAACATCAATTGAAACAAACATGTGATCAACTGAATCAACATAATTGTACCAAACACACGACTCGTGACTCGGTCATTTGTACAACCCATACAATTCATACCCACGTACGACTCAAATATTTGTAAAAACTTGCAAACGAAACATTTTGACTTGGTTTATGTGTCCGTTGTCAAACCACACAGTTCTCCCGAATTCTTGGATTGGCCCACACACACCTTTCATTGATCCACCATGCGCACAAGTTTACAAATCTGCAGTTCCGTCCTTGTATGTCCTTGATGGTCACACCGGCTTCCATCCCCATACAGACGTACAGACGGCCAGACCGACAGCCTGATATACCCGCGCGCACACACACACAGCTAAAATAAAACCCAACTGGTTAAAATAACAGGTACGGAATTAAAATCTACAGATACATGTTACTAAATTAAACTCTTAATAGCAACTTGTAAGAATTCAAAAGGTTACAACGTTTCAAATCCGCGTAGTGGTAAAGGCAACATTTCACGCTACGACATTAAAACTGAATATACTTCACATATCAAATAAAATAAACATGTAACACTTACCCCTATGGCTGTAGAACAAAAGTGGAAAACGTAACTCCTTGACAAGATCCAAAAGACCAATGTGTCAATTAGATAAGTAACCTTGTCTTAAATCTCCAGGGGAATGAGTATTAGTAAGGGTAAAATAACCGTGCATACCGTGCTTTTAGTGTCTCTCGCCGCAAGTGATCCACGACGGGATACATGATGGTTCAGTCGCTTAACTAAAAAAATAATTATCCACCCTAGGTAACGTTGTACGCATGTACGACGAAACTGATCAAATCGTTCTAAGGCGAAACCAAGTTTTTTCTTGCCTTATTCTGTGACAATCACGTGTTTCTGAAACTGATGGTAGATACCATCATAACCTGCTAAAGTATCAAGGGCTCAGCCAAGACAGTCGCACAGTTCTCTTAGAGTGCAAGGTTTATTATAATCTTTGGCATTTCAAAGAATCCTCCATTTCAGATTTTTCACAGCGGAAGTTTTCAGAAAAGTTCTCTGGTTAGAATGTTTCAGTCAGCGTGTTTGACATTTATTATAGGGGTGGTAACCATTTTATCTAATTTCTTTATGCGTTTTAAACTGTTTTTATTTTTCCCAGTGATTTTCCGTACCATGTTCCATACTGATTTAGTTGAGAACAGGTAGGTAAATCTGGAGACAGAATCCACTTTTTTTTCTCTTGCTTTCTCAAATGATATGACAAGTGTTCTGTCGATATAAACGCTATGTATTCAGATTTTGGACTGACACGGAAATTTTCTAACGACCTTGATCCGTTCCGTGTTGGCATTGTTGCAAGCACCACCAAACCGTGATTTGTTGACACGTTTAGGAACTGCCAAAATGTGTTGGCACTTTATCCCTAACAACATCCGGGAGTATTCTAGTAAATAAGAATGAAAACGATCAACTGTAAAATTTGATTCCCAGCGTGACTGAAACGTTTGGGAGTATAGCTCTTTGTTGGAAAGTGGTCAGTACCACACAGTTCATCACCAAATTCCCAAAATAAGTAAAGTAAAAGAGATGGAACACAGATATAAGAACATGGGGGATTCTATGACATAATGTTGACAAGACTTATAATTAAACACAGGTGCTCGACGCGAGCTTGATGCTGAGAAAAAACCCCCCAACAATAATCTGAAGGAAAAATATCATGCAGAGTGACAAAAATACCTCAGATTACCCCCATGACCCGTCCTGACATTGGACCCTCTCTATCATACTATATAAGAGACAAGGTCAGTAACTTCCTAATACTTCGTTCCACCCATTACCCTCGATTTCCTTCTGCTATTTCCGTCTTTAAAGGCATATGACCATATTCTTAGCTTGTTTTTTCTCCTGAGATATTTTTCTATTCATCAAGCCATTATTGACTTTTCTGCGTTGCACCAAGCTGATGTTACGGGTACCGAAACGTGCGAATTTCGCGTATTTTTGCCTGCCGGGACAGTGTTACGCTCAGGTGAGATTGATGGGTGTAATATGGGTTATTGAGCAGACAGCTTGTCCTTACTCCAGATGTGCATCTTTCAAAAAAGTGCTAGCTCCACTTGGTTATTTTCACTTTATGAACTTCAGAGGTAAATTGTAAAAAAATAGAGCCGATAACTTTTTTTCTTACATTTTATATATTTGGTAATTCATTCATTGCACTTTCAGAAGCTGATATTGCCTAGTCTGGCAAAATTCATTTTCCCTATTTTAAAAGCTACTAAGGATAGTGTACTTTAGACAAATTCAGGCTGATTTTTGGAGCACAAGGGAGCAGTCAGTTTCGTTAGCAGTGTGCTAAGATCATTAACAATTTCCAAAAGTGCAATATTCAAAGAAATGTCAGTCACATTACATCAAAGTAGCATGAAGGTTTGCCAGCATTCTCTCTACTGTGCATGTTTTAAATGCAAACAACTTCACCTTACATACGTCACTCTCTCAAATGTACATAATAAACAGTTATAAATTTATAATATTAATTATATTCCGAACATTCTTACTCATATATAAAATATTGAACATATTTTAACATCTTGATAATTAGCATTATCTACGCTATTATGCTTATTTTACCATGGCACTATAAAAATTATCATTTGCTTGCTATTGTATTTAGCGCTGAACTACAGACTCAGGTTGTTCGGATCTTACCTTTCGGTCAATGGTAAAATCCAAGATTATCCGAATGCAAACGGCACTGCAAGGTCCATTACTTGTCCAGACGTCAAAAGCGGCGAACAATTATTACATTTTCTCCAATATGTCACAAACTGAAAGAAGTGTGTTGAGCTGTTTTGAAAATTGAACTATTCTTGATTACGACTGGCTTAAGTTGGAAATTAGCAGACGCAATTAGGATGAACTAGCAGGGTTGGAACTACCTAGGGGTGCGGCCTAGTGTCTTCCCTTGTGTTATATTGTTACAGGTTAGATAGTCCTACGATGTAAGACATAGCACATGCTGTTTTTGTTTAAAAATAATATTTCAGCTTAACCTGATTTCGGCATTCCCAGCTGTCATCGCTTTCCAGCCAACTGAAATGTAGACCAACGAAACTTTGAAAACGGGTCCATTTCTTTTGAGAATTTGAATTTATTAGAGAAAAGTCCTCAGGGTAAGTAAAGTCTGAAAAAATTATAACTTTACTTTGTAGAAAAGCGTCGTTATTGGTTGCCAGTTGTGTGTGATATTCCTGAAAATTTGACTTTCGTTACACTGTTAGTTGACATCAAAATACATGTACACTACACAGCGCCGTTAGTTAGGCGGTAAGACCCATCACTCCTAGTCCTACAATGTAAGACATATGTTACGTGTAGGCTAGTACAAATGTAACAGAAGAAAAGAGTGAAGCCAACAAGCTTTGTAAATTTTAACAAAATAATTTATTTCCCTAGAAAACAATGTAAAAATAGGAAATAGGACTTACGGTTTGTGAATATAATCCTAAAATTGAAAAATGTAAGTCCTATCACTAAACAGTTCTAATTGAATCTAGGTTCGAATCTCGATTAAATTCCAATATGGAGGCAATGACGTCAGATGAGGTTGTTATAATGATGGCAATAGATCCTCAACTGAATCACAGTTTATAATGTTTCCATTTAGAATTCCAGAATAAATTTCCACTGAATATCTTTCTCCCAGAACTTTTATAAATATGAAGCACTTGTGTAGTTTTCTAGAGAATGAATTATTAAATTCCAAAAAATAGATGAACTTCAAAACAATCTGGCTTAAACAATAAAACACCTTGAGCTCTGAGGTGTAAAAATTACGACTGGACTAATCTACTACCAATTGGCTGTTTTAAGCCTCAATTTCAGATCACATGGTGGCTCACATGACAGGCTACGTGATTTCAAATTTGAACAGTGCTATAAAAAAAATGCCATTTAGCACGTAGCTAGAATAGCCCTATCTAAGAATCAAATTCTCACACTGGAAATAAATTAAAAAAGAAAGGCTGTTTACAACTCAGCTAACACGTGGGCCGAAAATGACCTTGGTAATAGCCAATCATTTCCACTTAGTGTTTACAAAGTCTATGAACCAGAGTGAGCTAAAAATAGTGCTGAAGAAATTGTTATGATCTAATTGGGTCAAGCCAATTTTCCGAAAAAGAGATTCAGATCCAATGAAAATTATCATTACAATAAAATGTAATGAAACAAAAATAAAATAAAAAAGAATTTTAAAACTAACACACAAACAATTTATCAAATGTATCAAATATAACACTTGCATATGTGACTTTCTTAGTTTCTCTTTGTCATCTGTCATTGTCTTGGTATGATAACTGAATACATGTAGCTATATGCAAATGTGATACATATTTCAGTTTATGCCCATGTGTACATACATGAAAGGAAAAAAAACTGATCGTGACAGCATCTCTTACGATTGTTTTGTGTGTGCATACATATATCTCAAATGAGTTCATTAATAAGAAATAAGTTATGTAACATTCATATCGACTGATTCAAAAGAGTTGAACTCTTTTGAATCAGTCGATATGAATGTTACATAACTTATTTCTTACATCTAGTATCAATTATACTTGTGTTACGATGGACATCAGTTTAAACACACGTTCTACATACACTTTGTACAGTATTGGTACTGACACACATGCCAGCCTATTATGATGCTTGTAGTTTTCATGATAATTATTTAATATACATCAACAGAATATGACTCAGTTTGGTTAAGTGTTAATCAGTGAAGTGTTCGTAAAGTATATGTATGTGCAGTCCTTTTGAAGCATAGAGGGTTTCTATGTAAGATATGCTATAGAAAGAAAAACTAAACTGGGGGTTATGTAGTAAGAATGAACATTTTCAAAGGATTTTTTCCAACATAACAGATTTCAACTAAATTGGATGACACAGAACACTTTGTATGGTCTTGAATATCCTTTATCATTCAGATAGTAATGGTATCTTCCAACACACACATGCACACACACAACATTAAGAACAACCTCTAAAACAAACTTGCTTCAAAAAAATTGTAGTTTTTATTGACATAAAAAATCTCAATGTTTTAATGACATCGTGTTTGTAAAAAATATTTCAGAAGACAGACTGCATGAATGATAAATGGCTTCATACTAAGATTGTTTTGCTGATTGAAAATTAATTTAATCACATGTACACTTATTGATATATAGCAACCTTCATAAACTAGGTTGCTTGCCAGTGTTACATTATCAAAGCTTTCTCATTTTCATTCTATTTGCAGATGGCATACTTAGATCGAATATGTAATTTCAAACGAGCTGTCGTGAAATATAACCGGACAATTCTTGCTTCACAGACACCAATTACTGGGCTCAGGCCCAGACAAATAGAAGCTTTGTACAACCTGAGTGAGTTCAAAGACTTAGTTGTTGTATTACCCACAGGATATGGAAAAACTTTGATTTTTGAACTGATTCCTTTCTACCTTCAGTGCAAAGTCGTAGTACTGGAACCTCTCAATGCCATTCTTAATCAGCTTTGCTCCACACTTGATGGGCATGTGATATATGTCACTGAGCGTTTTCAAGATCACAGTACCTTATGCATGGGTGAATTTTCATATATGGTTGGACACCCAGAAGACATACTGGATAAAAATGTTCTTGAATGACTACTTGAGGTTGAATGGAAAAAGCAACAAGTATGCTTGATTATTGCTGAGGCCCACTGCATTCTGCAGTGGCAGGATGAATTTAGACCTGCATACAAGGAGATTAAAAATCTTAGGGCACTTTTCTCAGTTTGTACAATTCGTGCTATGACAGCAACTATTAATAAAGGCAGCATTAAATCTATCAAGAGTTTAAACTTTCCAGATGCAGCATAATTAATTGTACACCTCTTCTAAGAAAAAACATCAGTTTGCTGGTAAGAAGATGACCTCCATATTCAAGTGACACAACACCAACTTCACCTTATGACTGTGTTTTCAAATCACTGTTTGAGGACCTTATTAGAACAAAGGAGAATGGGTCATGCTTTCCTGTCACAATAGTCTACACAAGACTTGTATGGTGTGGTTAAGATATAGAACAAGCTAGAAAGGTGCTTAGAGTGATTCATGCTGGATCCCCATCTTCAGTGGAATGTATACTCATGCATACCATAAAATCAGTCTTTGTTTATATGTATATTAAGTCTGAAAATATATACAATTTGATACCTGCATGTTTCTAATGCCTCAGATATAATAGTTGGAGTCTGTTGGTCCTTTAAGAAAAGGTCTGTGCACAAAACAGTGATAGAAAATGAACTTCTCCCTTGAGTTCTTAATTAATTTACAAGTTCAGTTAGTTTATTTTAGGAGTCTTGGAAGGAATGCAATATTTAATTCAAATACATATATGTATAAATAGTTCTCTTCTCATCAAGTCTACTGAAAATGGACATATTTTATTTATAAATTTTAATATGGAAAATGAAGCAGGAAAACCCATTATTATATTGACTTCAACCATATCCTGAACTTGTCTTTAGGATATGAGAAATGACTTGCCTTTCAAGCATGAATCCAATACTGGGTTTTCATGTGTTTGATTATATATATATATATATATATATATATATATATATATATATATATATATAATGCTCCTCAAGTCTACTTATAATGCATGGTACATCACATGTAAAGCCATACATTGTTTAGAATGTTCTGTTTTAGTATACTGGTATTCTAGGATAGAACCATGGACTCTCTGTAGAATAAAGAAATACGTATTTTCATTTCACTTGAGAGTATGTTCAAGAGGTTGGTCAAGCAGGAAGGGATGGCCTTAAAGCTGAAGCCATAAGTTTTTACAACAACGACTTGTCTTCAAAACTTCTTGAGAAGGATATGTAAGGATATTTAACACTTGAAACTGGCTGCAGACGCCAATTTTTGAATAATTATTTTGACTGTCCATATGAAGCAGCTGAATTTATATGCTGTGACCTTTGTCAAAATGATGCACTTGGAAGTGCATTTGGTATGAAACAGATTGCAGGACAAAATCAAATAGATACCTTGTGCATATGGCTTTAAAAGAATATGTGACAGCTGATATATCTGGTGAAATTGCATTTCACCTGAATGATGATTTACTTCAACGCATAACTGAAACATTTGATATTATACCTATGGACATAAATGAAATTGATCAGTATTACAACATTCCTAGGTACATTGCTGATTCAATGAATGCAATACTTGTTACCTTTAGGAAATAAAAAGTTATTCAGACCAACCAAGTAAATGTCGACCGCTCTAGTGGCCTAGAAGAGCATCTACCTTGTAAGTGGTAGGTTATGGGTTCAAACCCTGTCATACCAAAGACTTATAAACATGGTACTAACAGCTGCCTCACTAGGCATTAAGAGGTTAAGTGTTAGTACTGGTTGCCTTTTATCAGGATAATGCTACTGGGTGGGACATGATGCACGCGTCTGCGGCATGGTTTCCCTGTGCTAGACATCGCTATAAAATGTTGCTCTACAGACATCGTAGCGATATGACTGAAAAATTGTTAAAGCTAGGTTAAAAATGCAAATCATGCACACACACACACACACAAACAAGTAAATGTATGACCTGTCACCCTGCTTGATACAAATCCATTTTAATTTTCTATTGACTGTGACCTTGCCAACAGGACAGAATAAAGGTGGGCATGTGTGTAGGTGAAAGCATAATTTAAAAATAAGACCATTGCCTCCCACCCCATCACCTCAAATTTGGGATTTGACTTTAATAACAAATTATCCATCATTCTCAAATTACCTTAAACTTGTATCAGGAGCAGAAGGAGACTATGGTTGTGTGGGGACAAAAAAGAGAAATGTATGACATTAATAGCTTCAGAATTTGGGAATTGTGTCGCAGGAGAAAAAAGATGAGCCCTAAACTTACTTGTTGAAGATACTATCACTATAGAACAAATGAGAAATGCCTATGTATTGCCTCTGCCAAACCTGGAAATACAACTAGAGAAATGTTGTACAAATTGCTTACTTAAACAAACCACCAATTCCCCATCATCTCACACATGCATGGGGGGGGGGAATTATTCTGATGTTATTGATTAATTATAATCGATTAACAAGTGTGGTACTAGTGCATGCCTGCAGGTGTAAGTACAAAAAAGGGGCAATAACTTCGTGTGTGTGTGATTAGATTTTTAATGTAGCTTGAAACAATTTTCAGTCATATCGTTATGATGTCTGCAGTGTGGCAGTTTATAGTGATGTCTAGCACTGAGGCATAATGCCATAGACATTTATCATGTCCCACCGTGTCACATTATACTGACACCAAACCCACCAGTCTTAACACTAACTTCTTAATGCTGAGCACCAAGTGAGGCAGCTGCCAGTACCATTTTTATAAATCTTTGTAGGACTTGTCTGGGATTCGAACCTGTGACCGTCTGCATCCGAGGTGGATGCTCTGACCACTTAGGCCATCGGAGCAGTTGGCAATAACTATTGCAAAATTTATAACAACACTGATTAATCCATGTTTGCATCATCATAAGATGACTGTGCATGTAATATGTACAATTTATCACATATTTCTGTCATTCACTGAGAATAATGGCAGACAACCCTTTAATTTATTCTACTGAGGTTTAATTTAAAATGGGCTGCTATTCATATGTATTGTGGCAGATGATGGTTCTGGAAAATTCCATGATGGAGTTTTTCAGATTACTTTTAGAATTTTAATGTTACTTTCCAGATTCAAAATCCAGTCTAACTTTGTGCTAATCGTTCCAGGACTCAAACTCAAGTCCGTTTACTGAATCTACTGGTGCCTGTATACTTTTGTGAGCACTGAAAGACCTGCCTGAACATGGTACAAAATTACACAGGTGAGTGTTGCATCATCCCTGGGTCCCAAGCATGTTTAATTATAATCATCCAAAGCTGTACCTTATTCAGCAGATCAGTCTTGGCCACAGTGTTTGCAATGCCTCCCAAGTGTTGGACCAGAAGAGCTACCAAACGGGCATGATCATCCCATATGAAGCAACATTTAGTCCTTATGTTAATGGAGCTCAGGAACTGTTGACATAGCACCCTGTTGCAGAAGTCCACACACATCCTTGTACACAGATGGAAAAAGCGGGAAATATGGTCAACTGTCTGTAGTATCTCAAGTTGATGTGCCTGTAAATTGTATAAGTAAAATGTATTGTTAATAAGATTTGTTAGAGATCTAAAATGAATTTGAATATGAAGTGATAGTTAAAATTCCACAGGCAGGAAAAATATGAGATTCAAAATCACTAAATTTCACAAAACATTCATTGTTCACAAAATATATGGCTTCCACTTTCAAAATGAATTGCTAATGTCCAAACTATAGAATTAATATACTGTACCTGTCGCAAGAATGTTGCAAAAGCCAGGTAAATTTCTCTGGCAGGTAGCCTGTGGAGCATGTTGAGCCATTCCAATAGCAGGAATTGTGTTTTTCCATGCAGCCCTAGGTAGTCATCTATCCTGCGAGCCTGGAAAATACTCATTTGCTTCATGGCAGTGGGGTCTCCATGCAGTTCATCCAGTATGCCAAAACTCCAATTACATTGGTACAGGTTTTCTGTTAGTGTGGTATGGCTGTAAGGAGAGTAAAGATATTTTCTTATTAGTGAAAAATGGGAATGTTTCCTGTTCAGAAGTTGTGATGAAGACTGACTGAATGATTCTTACATAATCAAATTAGTAAAAAATTACTGCAGCAATATCACCCATTTTTGAAAAGGAATATTGTAATTGTAGCCATTGTCAAGACTTTTATTCATCAAAGATAATAAATGAAGCAAAATGAAAATATGGACACCAAAACATATGGGCTGCTATCATTTTACTTTTATTCAGATTGACTTCACCAATGAACTCTTTGTGCTGAAAGAATAAATGCAACTCTAAAAATAACACCTGTAGCTTAGGCTGCATGCATGTATTTGATAGTTTAAAAATTATTGGATCTGAAAGACTTTGCAGTGTTCAAAAAGTTCTTCTCTCACCAATTGATAACATACTCAAATAAGAGTACCACAAATGTACACAATAGGTGATGCTTGATGTCATAGATGCGCTCCTGAGTTTATGGTGTAAATGAAAAGTTATTTTCCCCTAGAATTCTTGTAAAGTAAGGGAGTTCTTGGGCAAATCAAATTTTCACATCAAGATTATTTATGTATAATTTTGAAACAAATTAATACATATAATACGTCCATGAACTGAGTGTGAGTCCTGGAACATGGTGCCAGCAGTGGTGTCAAAACAAGCAGTGGTGCAAATATTATTTCTTGATTATAAACGACGTTAAGATGATAATGCTTAAGTCAAATTGATGAAATGACTGTCACATGTCTAAGCATTTCTTGTAGCCTTGACCATCGTACTGGGGACTATAATACAGTACGGAATTGGGTAAAGTTTAATTGGGTAAAGTTTAATAAAAATAACAAGCCATTTAAAAAGTGACAGCCATGAAAAGGAAACAGGCAAATGATTTACATTATTCCTGTGTGCATGGAACAGAGGAAATGACTGAACAAATGAGTAAATATTTATAAAAGCTTCATTTATGTCTTTATTGTTTCAAGATTATATCTGTGCATGAATAGTGAGATCGACTGAACTGACTGGAAACCTGGCAATTTGCTTTCTGTCAATGTGATTCCACATAGAAAAATGATATAATCTGTCACCCAAGTTCTCCACCTACTAGTTAATGGGTGTTTTTTGTGATAGTGTATTGAATGATCACAAGTGGTTTAATCATTCTCGAAAAGAGGTTTTCCATGTGACTGCAATGAATTGCTAAAATACCACATGAGTCACAAAGATACACCATGTCTGAATAATATTTAAAGGAGATTACATCTGAATTTTTACTGCATTGTTCTAGAAAAGTTGAAAACAGATTTCTTATCTGGTTGATAAGGAAGCTACATCACTACTAAAAGAGACACACAAAGCATGTCCCAACATTCTAACCTAGTTGGTTTTCCTGTTTTGAGTGAAAATAGTTTATCCTTGTGGATATGGAAGCTAGAGGAGCCACCACTAGGGGTGAAATGATACACTTGTGCCGCCTATCAATACGATTCACGATACGCAGCCAATGATATGATACATATCAATACACACATGAACTTATGTTCTTTCGATCTTTCGAAGGTGGATTCATTTAACTTCCTTTATTTTGTACAACATGAATGATTTGAAAACATTACCAATTTTGTGTCTGAGTTGTACTTGGAAGACATTACGATGTCATCTTCAAAACAGAAGAAATAATGCAATTTCCTCGTGCAAAGAAAATCTCATCCAGAACAAACTTGGGCATGGGAATAAGGTTGAATGCCAAAAAAATCTATTACATTTTACATCCTGCAGATGCAAAAGACTGCAGGTACTTGTATTTGTTAGTGAAAGAAAACTATTGACTACACCCAGTCCTATTCTACACTTTTTTAACTTACACAAGGTGATAAACTTGAACAGTTTGAAATCTGCCCTATAGCTCATTCTATGCTAATTATATCATCAGCACATTCATTCTCTGTATAAAAACGACAAATTCCATATTTGTTCCCCATGTACAATTTAAGGAGATGATGACAGGGTTTTATCTTAAGGGAGACCTCCATCAAAGAAAAAAGTAGGGAGAGGAAGAAATGGTCTAAACTTCAGTATATGTCTCTTTAGCTGCTCTGCTGAAATCAACATCTTTGACAGATGTCACCTCAAGTTGTATAACCAAAAATCTGTTAATTATTTCTGAGCATACTCTGCTTCTTTTCTTTGTATCAATATTGTTCTGTGCTTCTTTCTTAAGGGGCATATATATAGCTAGCTTTGTCAGTTTGAATATGTAGGGAAACTGATCTTTGTTACTGTTATGTACAATTTTCCAGAGCTTACAGGTAATATCTGTTGGATACATCTCCAAAAAAATAGGATTTTTTCACTAACAAACTTCCTTTGTTAAATCAATAGTTTACTGACTACAATGCCAAATTTCCTATCTGTTCCATAATGCTGTATAGGGTATTTAGTCCATCAATGCTTGTACAGACAGAGGTATTAAAATAAATATCTTTACTTCTTAATTTCATTTTTGCCCTTATTTTGATTCAGTTTATTTAGCCCTGATAAAAGTAAATGTATATGGTTTTGTAGCGTATGATCTGCAGGGCAAAATTGATTAATAAAAAAAAAATGAAAATTGCATTATACTTATAAGTTGTCATCATCACTATCATCAGCAACTATTTACCAAATGAAATTGTAATGAACCATTCCGGGAAGCAATAAAAATGCTCAATAAAACATTGAGTTTGGCAATTTATCACACCATCACGCATAATTTCACGCGCACGTGTGTCGTCCATACATGTGTCGTAACGATGTTATCTCCAGGTATCCTAAGATACAAAGTTATGCTCTGATCGGATCGTTGCTCAACTTGCCACATAGCAAAATCGTAGATAGCTGTGTCGTCACTGAATTCATTCTATGACGCGTTTATATTGTTACGTGTAGGCTTGTACAAAAATAACAAGAGAAAAGAGTGAAGCCAACAAGCTTTATATATTTTAACAAAATAATTTGTTTTCCTAGAAAACAATGTAAAAATTGGAAATATGACTTACGGTTTGTGAATATAATCCAAAATTTAATCCTAAGATTGAAAAATACAAGTCCTATCACTAAACAGTTCTAATAGAATTCGGGTTCGAATCTCGATGAAATTCCAATATGGAGGCGATGACGTCAGATGTCTGTACTGATTGTAACAGATCCTCGATTGAATCACAGTTTATAATGTTTCCGTTAAACTCCAGAATAAATTTCCACTGAATTTCTTTCTCTCAGAACTTTTATAAATAGTACACTTGTTTAGTTTTCCAGAGAATAAATAATTAAATCCAAAAAATAGAAAAACTTCAGAACAAGCCGGCATCAACAATATAAAACACCTTGTACCTTCAAGGTGTTAAGAATACGACTGGCTGGAAAGCTCTCGGAATGAGTATTTAACCCAACTAAAAAGTCATTTCATTCCTGCCTGAGGGGTCACGTGGTCTCTGAACAGCGTAATAAAAGAATGAAAATTAGCACGTAGGCAAGAATAGCCCTATCTAAGAACCAAATTCTCACACTGAAAATATATATATAAAAAAGACTGTTTACAGTTCAGCTAACACGCGGGCCGAAATGACCTTGGCAACAGCCAATCGTTTTCGCGTAGTGTTTACACAACCTACGAACCAAAGTGAGCTAAAAATAGTGCTGATGTAACACCTTTTGCGTTCTATACAAACAGAATTTACTTGAAAAAATATTGAATCCCGTGAAAATAATCATTACAATAAAATGTAATGAAACAAAAATAAAATAAAAAAGAATTTCAAAACTAACACACAAGCAATTTAATTACATATACGTAACAAGATAAATCAACAGGTAAATTTCGCTGAAGTTTATACTGCTTGTGGAACTGATTCGTCAAAATTAAACCTGGGTCGTACATCAACAACAGGTTGATTTTGTGATTGTCATGGTTGTTTGTTCCTCCTTGTGTGGAATCCTTAAGACTTTTAACTGTAAATTCGATCGTGGTCAAGGTGGGTTGATCCTGGTTGAAAATATGTCCCGCGTGTCACAAGTCTGTGTCGATCTCGCGTCGTCACCTCTGTGTATGATGAAAACGCATATTCATACCCGGTAACTAGATATGGAAACAGATTAGGCTGTGTAGCACGCTGTCGCTTATCGTAAAGTCGACACTGGTTATGATACTTCGACGGATGCTAGCAGCATTACCAACATATACCACGTAATCGTACATAAGGGTATAAATATCTTTATGATTACGGCGTCGTAATGGGTGGTCGCGCCACCGTGCCAAATCAAACACGGCTGATCCTTCAGAAACGAAGCCACAAACGCGTTAAATTCCTCCGCGGCTGATGGTATGTTGTCACTCGCGTAAGGATGAATCAGACCATCAGGAATATGATAATAGTATTTAGTATTCAAATTCCATTATCAACTCAAAAGTTAGTCTTGCGTTAACGCTTCGAGCCATTCGAGTGCAACACGCTGAACCACCTCCGGGGTAATCTCCAATAAATAAATAAATAAATATATATATATATATATATATATATATATATATATATATATATATATATATATATATATATATATATATATATATATATATACACATGTTTATATATATACCCCATGTCGGCCAATTCTGCGCGTCGGGTAATTCTGCGCAACGATACGTCATTTGTGTAAATATTGGATCACGTGTCATTTTTGGTCAAAAATCCATTTTGTTTCAAGAAAGAACGATCGTATTTTAATTAAGGAAAGTGATATTCATAAAGTGTACAAAAATATCCCTAATTTCGACTCGAAATGCATATGAAAATATGACTTCTAAATGTCAACATGAAGACCCACTCCATGACCTTGTTGAACCTGTAACCCTGAAAATCCTATTTATTATGTATCTTTTAGAATCATACATATAAATACATTATATAAAAGATGGAAATTTATAAATTACAAAATATTCTGCATCTTAATCCAAGTTTCCAATTTTGCAAGTTGTTCCCACACGTACAAAATCGTCTGCTACCCAACGTGTCAACTTGCCGCTAGAACGGGATTCTCAAGAAATTCCTCGCCGTATAGTCTGTTTCTAAATTCGGTAGTACTTTTTCCCCATAAACAAGACGTTGTAAACACATTACATCCTATTCATTGTTGTTTCTCTTCCACATAATAGCTTATTTTTTTAAATAAAATGTTGAACTTTACTAATTTTGTTTACAAGATCGGTTTAGTTTGCTTAATTTCTCTTGCCATTTGTTGGCATTGTTACATTGAATTTTGTAAAACTAGCTATACACCTGACCTAAGTACTCTACTGAAATGATGACAGAAACAGTCCAAAGTAATGTATTTCATTTCCATTGCCCGATGGATAAACATTGCATCTTTTCAAAGCTGTGCGCAGAATAGGCCGACATATCGCGAGTCATGAAAACACGGGGGTGGTATCCCGTGTGTCCAAAATTAATATTATTTTGAACAGAATATTTTGGTGAGAATTGCATCTTTTCAAATGGTAAGCATTGCAATATTTTATTTTCGTCAATCGGTCGAATTTGGTACGCGTTTAGCTTCAGTATTGGAAACGGAAACCTTAAATGCGCAGAAATGCCCGACAGCAGTGTGTGTGTATGTGTGTGTATATATATATATATATATATATATATATATATATATATATATATATATATATGTGTGTGTGTGTGTGTGTGTGTGTGTGTGTGTGTGTGTGTGTGTGTAGGAAAAAATAGAAGTGTGCCTATAAGCACTTCGTTTCCCTAGCTTGTAAGATAGTCTGTGTGTTTTTTTGGTATGGATGATGATAATAAACTGTTTGTAGGTAAAAAAAGTGAACGTGAGTGTTTGTTTTAGGTCCGTGCGTTCCATGCTTTGATGGTGGTGTGGGTTCTATAAGTTTTTGTGCAAGGGGTATTTTCATTCACGTCCATGCTTCAGGCATATAAATCGTAGCGTTCGTCATTCTTGCTACTACTATTGGGTTGTAGTGGCACCATTCCTACAACCCCGACTAATTAAGAAACTTGACGTTTTCAAGACTTAACGAGTCGCGAAAGCACCAAGTTTGCACAAGCGACTATAATTCTTTATCAATTGAGTCTTGCTACCCTCGTTGACTTGTCAACACATTCAAAAAATGAATAGAGCACAGAAGGTAATGGAACTCCAGATGCATCTGGAAAATGCTTGTCGCTTCCTAGACGAACTAGCCATGGAGGTTATTGCTGAAGAAGTCGCCTTAGAGAAGGGGAAAGAAAAGGGCATAATCCTTCTGATGCGACCCATTTACCATGTGAAGCCTGTGGTGAGGACACCATTACAGAAGCCATCGCAAGCGTTCACGGTGCCTCGTACCGAAGATTGGGATTTGGAGCTGGAGCTCCAACGCCAAGAGGAGGAGCATTAATCAGGTGCACGTGACTTCACAAACAAAACTGCCCTTCTCAGGGCTAACCAGATCTCTAGAAAAGAGAGACCGATCAATTTGCCAAAAAATATTTGTGTGTATGTGTACGCGCGTACGTTTGTTTATGTTTGTTTTTCCCTTAACAAAAAATAACATTTATCTCTAAATAAAAAAATAGTGATTGTGTGTGGGTGTGTGTGTGTATGTGTGCGCACGTACGTTTGTGTGTGTGTGTGTGCGCGTACGTGTGTGTGCATTTTTGTTTGTGTTTGTGTGCGTGCGCGTACGTGTGTGTGTGTGTGTGTGTGTGTGTGTGTGTGTGTGAATTTTTGTTTGTCCCTATAAAACTCCCTTTGTCCCTATCCAATTCATTTCACCTACCTACCTGCCTTTAGTAGCGCATATTCAGGTCAGCCACTTGCAACATTGTTGCCATTGTCCAGAACCGTGACGTCATTGAAGCTAGAAATAAGTTTTCCTGGCGGGAAATTACGTAAGCGGAAATTACGTTGGAACGCTGAGAGAAATCAGTTCAGCGCTAGAATTCAAGGAGAATGGACAGAATCCAGTGGAGGAATTCTTTGGGACAGTTATTTATCCCAAAATATCAGGAATAAACATTAAACACGAATGGTTGCAAGAGAACAGCAGAGTATTTACAGTCAACATGGATGATGAGAATGAAGAGGATAAAGATATCCAGAGAGTGAAAAATGTCCTGCAAGATCAGTGTGATTTTACTAGAAAATTACAACACTGCAATGGTCAAGGTCTTAACATCCACCATTTTCTTGGCAATTAAATTTTCATCCAAGTTCTTGTCGATAATGAGAATATCACGTTTTAACTGATCAATGGCAATCATTCCATCAGTGATATCTTCAGACATAGTCGTACGTTTGTATGTGTTTGTGTGTTTGTTTCTTTCCCTTAACAAAAAGCTTATCCCGTAACAAAAAAGTGTGTATTTGCTTTTGTGTGTGTATGTGTGCGCACGTACGAGTGAGTGTGTTTTGTTTGTGTATTTTGTTTGTGTGCGCGCGTACGTTTGTGTTTATTTCTTTCCCTTGACAAAAAGTTTATCCCTTAACAAACTGTTTGTTTTTGTGTGTGTATGTGTGCGCGCGTACATTTGTGTTTTTTGTGTATGTGTGCGAGCGTACGTTTGTGTATTTTGTTTGTGTGATTTTGTTTGTGTGCGCGCGTACGTTTGTATGTTTGTTTCTTTCCCTTAACAAAAAGCTTATCCCTTAACAAAAAAGTGTATGTTTTTGTGTGTATGTGTGAGCGCGTATGTTTGTGTGTGTGTGTGTGTGTGTGTGTGTGTTTGTGTGTTTGTTTTTTGTGTATATGTGCACACGTACGTTTGTGTGTATTTTGTTTATGTGTGATTTTGTTTGTGTGCGCGCGTGCGTTTGTATGTTTCTTTTCCTTAACAAAAAGCTTATCCCTTAACAAAAAAGTATGTGTGCACATGTACGTTTGTGTGTGTATGTATTTGTTTTTTATGTATGTGTGCGCGCATACGTTTGTGTGTGCATTTTGTTTGTGTGTGATTTTGTTTGTGTGCGCGCGTACGTTTGTATGTTTGTTTCTTTCCCTTAACAAAAGGTTATCCCTTAACAAAAACGTGTGTATGTGTGTTTGTTTTTTGTGTATGTGTGCGCGTGTACGTTTGTGTGTGTATGTGTTTATTTTTTGTGTATGTGCGCGCGCGTACGTTTGTGTGTATTTAGTTTGTGTGTGATTTTGTTTGTGTGCGCGCGTATGTTTGTATGTGTTTGTGTTTGTTTTTTTCCTTTAACAAAAGCCTATCCTTTAACAAAAAGGTATGTGTATTTGTGTTTGTTTTGTGTGTGTACGTGTGCGCGCGTACGTTTGTGTGTGTATGTGTTTGTTTTTTCCTTTAAAAAACCCTTGTCCCTGCTCAATGTGTTTGTTTTGTGTGAATGTGGAGTAGGGTGACTATAACCACTAACTCTTTTGCTGAGGTGATTGTAGATAATGGTGTGTTTTGTAGATAAAAAATTTCCTTCTCCACAATGTATTGATAGTAAATAACGTGGATTTTGTTAGTATGAGTGTGTTGTTTTGTACAAAAATTTATTTTAGATTAGCACTCTCATCACTATGGATTGTTTGGTGGGTGATTCTATTTTTATAAATTTCTATGTCCCGCTCCGCCAGGCGTTATATGAAGTTATGTGTCCCGCCCCGCCAGGCGTTATATAAAGTGATGTGTCCTGCACTGCCAAGCATTGTTTTATTCGTATAGTTTCACCGCTGAACCAGCTGAATTTAACCCGCTTGGCAGGGCGGGACATTACGTTATAGTTTTGCTTTTTTTTTTCCCGCTGTCGCTGTTTCGCCCGATTGAGGCCAGCCCCTTGCCACACTGCTGCCAATGTCGAGTACCGTGACGTCACCCACCTGTTCCATTCCTATTGTCCCTATACAAACCCAATATAAATCTTGTCCGTATACACCCCCAATATTCCCCATGTTAAATTTCCCACTGAGGCTAAACAGCCCCACAACCTTTTTGACTGGGTTTTCCATTCAGGCTAAACAGCTCCACTTCACTACTGGTAATAATTCCCCAGAAATCATTAATGTAGCAGCTGCTTTTTGTCAGAGATTATTTACAGGCGGTATCATGGACATTAATGTTTATCGGTCCCTCATTGATGAAATCGTTGATGATTACCGCACTGATTGATGCAATTAGATCAGTGAAAAGAAAATAATATGATCATACATAATGCTCAACGTGGACCTGTAATGGTCATGGTGATAAATTCGCCATTACCAACGTATAAAGCGATCTATGGTGATGAACTCGGTGATGTTGTTCAGGGACTATTCAGAAGGATAGCCCTGAAAGCAATACCGATTGCAAAACAACTGGAAATGAAAGCTATTGACGCTGTTCGTGATAAAGGTATTGGTGCTGTTGGTGATGTTGCTAGTAAAGCATTCTCAGCAATCAGGGATAGACTAGCACGATTTATACGCAGATCGCCAGCGGTCCGACTTCAGCCAATAAAATTGCCCAGCACTGAAGTTATGCTAGCAGGTGTCAGTATAAATCAAGCTGCAAATCAAAATCTAGCAGAGTTGGCTTTGTACCCCTGTCAGAAAAAGAAAAAAATATAACTGCTAGTCTGATAGCAGGAAGTGGTCTTCGTGTTAGACGATAACAAATATAAATAATGTTTAAACGTGTATCTGATCCAGCATTTGACATGGATGCACCAGTTCTCAAGGATGAATCGGTGCTCGATTATCAATATTATTCTTATGACGCACGTGCACCTAACGCAAGGGGAAGAATCGAGTTGCAAGTTAAGGATACAAGTAGATAGTTCCTGCCGCTGAGCATTCATTGAGATCGAAGGTAGACGTTTGACAGCAGATGATGCAGCGTACGGAATTGGTGATCAAATTGGTTTTGTTGATAATGGCGTCATGGCGTTATTTAACAGTGCCACGTATAGCATCGACGAAAGAAATATTGAATCATGCCTGGAAAACGTCGATGTTGCCACGACGATACTAGTCCTTGCAAGATACAGCGATGATTACTCGAGATCAGCTAGTCCATCAATGATGTTTTCAAACGATATCACTGATCAGTCCGAACGCAGCAACGTAAGATTCAATGCACATGGAATTGAAGTCACATCAATGAATGAAAATTTCAGCTTGGGATTCGTATCACGTCGATTAATGTTAAACGGCAATGAAGGATTTTCACGTGTGATTCCACTATCACATATATTTGGATTCTGTAGACATGTTAGAAAAGTTATATTTGGCACTAAACACACTGTGGTACTTGTTAGAAAAGCCACCGACAATGATGCAATATGGCTTGCTGCTGCCGTTAATGCAGGTGAAGTAATACTAACAAAATTTTCGTTGTGGATGCCAACAATGACTCCATCACTGAATGCAGAACAACGCTTGCTTTCTTTCATGGACTCAGGTGGTAAATCAACGTTGTCATGGTTGACGATGACCACAGACAGTATTCAAAGTAATGTTGCTGGATTATTTACATGGCAAATAGCATCACAGCAGGGGGTGTCAGCACCACGACATTTATTATTCGCGTTTCAGGAAAATGCCAGAGTAGATTCGC
Organism: Megalonaias nervosa; assembly: GCA_016617855.1. Taxonomy (NCBI): domain Eukaryota; kingdom Metazoa; phylum Mollusca; class Bivalvia; order Unionida; family Unionidae; genus Megalonaias; species Megalonaias nervosa. The sequence goes on from JAECUM010004924.1 coordinate 38,387, forward strand.
AGGAACGAAATCCAATGGTGTTTGACACGCTTGGGGTTAGTGAAGCTTTTATGAGGATAATTAAATCGCCAATGATATTATATTGTCATATCATCACGTTAATGTTACTCTGACTCCTTCTCAGATTAAAAAGCTACAATCAGCATTAAAAAAGAATTCTGGAATAAAATATTACTGAAATCAGCACAGATCGCAAGCGATCGGAAGGGTCCAAATAAACTATCACTGACAGAACGTCAACTCAAGCACTTCAATGACGCCAAACGATCAGCGACTGGTGTTAGACTTAATCTTTCTGCGAGTGCCATTAAAGAGAATGCCAAGACGGGTAGTATATTTGCACTTCTTGCAGCTATACAAGCGTTGATAGCCGCTGAAGCCGCAGCTGTTGCAAAAGCAGCTGCACTTGGTGCTGTTTAAACTGCTGCTGGGATGGCATTAAAGAAATCAACTGGCCACGGATTAAAGACTTCCAAAAAAGGACCTTCAAAAAATGGAAGGGGTCTAGGACTGCCAGGACCCCCCCCCCCCATTCGTGGTACGGTCGAGGTCTAAGACTGCCAGAGACACTTCGCTAAATATGCTTCCCATGTCCAATTTTGATTTACTTGATGCTGTTTAGAAATTAAAAATCAAAAACTTCAGAGGTGTTTGTATGCGTGATCAATGACCAAAACAACCAAACAATGTGGAAACTGGTACCTTTAATCTCGATGGAAGTTCTGGTCCAGGTACTCATTGGGTTGCATATGCGGTTGACCCACGTGCAGTTGTTTATTTTATTCGGATGGGTTGCGCCACCGAAGGAATTTTTAAAATATATCGGCGGACTTTAAAGCACTCTGATCTGGTAGTCAACATTATCAACACAGACAATAACTGATCCGCCAATATACGGCCGTGAAGTACTCGCTGTGCTCGACGCTGTGTCAAGGTCCCTAACACCGCCTCATAAGTCGTGCACAAGCATACATCATCGTCCAACGTTTTAAACAGGTCTTAGTGAATATACAATGGCAGATATTTACGGAAGATCTGCACGAGGCAAGCCTCAAGGTGACTTATCCAAATATGCAACCCTTGATGAGGTCAAGGATGAGTTTTCTAATTTTTTGCGTCTCGCAGATGTGGACCAAAATGAAGTTGTTTTTCAGAATAAGCAAGGATGGTCAAAGACGAGCAATATCCCGTTGACAGATATTATTATGTGGGTTCCAGGTGCGACCGAAGGTAACTTAGTGGTGTTTGCTAAAAATGGTAAAATTAACCACTCGGAGGAATCAATTCTAAAACTCATGGGAGTGATTATTGGACGCATCAGAAGAGTTAGAGACATTATGTATGGCGATCTCAACATGAGCAGAAACACAATTACCAATGTGAAAGAACCAAAATCAGACGATGATGTGGCAACAAAAAATACGTCGACAATGACGCTACGATCAGAACTGAGATCAGTAAATACGTTGCTGATCGTTTACGATCCACCGATGATACAATGGCTGGTTCTCTCAATATGGGCGGAAATAGCATTGCTAATTTGGGAGAACCAGAATCAAATGATGACGCTGCAACGAAGAAATACGTCGACAATAGCAACATCCCGATGATGACATCGTTAATGACAATCAATGATGGAATGACCACGTTTAGATCTGAATATGCTAGTCATGTAACCACGTTTACAAATTTTCGTAGAAACACAAATAGAACCATTAATGAATTGTTTGGAAATCCAGCAGTCATCAACATTAAGCTCTCTGACATCAAAAAGATTACTGACGACATCAAAGACATTACCGATCATACAATCCCTGTACATACAGTAGCATTATGGACACCACTCAATAAATCCATTAAACATACCGCTAAGGTTATCGGCATATACAGGTTCTCAGTATTCGGCGCTACAACGTTTACAATATCTACCACAACTTCACGGCGTTATCCAGTTAACAGATTTTCTGGATCTGTGTTAGTGATATTAGAGCAAAACGACGAGGAAACATTCGTGATGAAACCCGAAGAAAAAGACTTAGGCGTGTTGTGCTATTGGTGTATTGAATTCGTCGCCAACATACCATCTACTTAGAGTGCATACATAATGAACTCCCCAACTGACATTCAGCATTTCAGATACAAGAAAGCGTGTAAAACAAAACAACTACCGAAGACGTATCGTTGTTACTGACATAATTGTGTACTCTGCATCCGTCGTGGTTGCTGCAACAGTAACTATAATCGGAGCATTATCAGCCACATACATAATAGCACTAGTAATAGAAATTGGTGTTTCAGTTGTAACCGGTGTTGCTAGTATTCTTAATATCATCGCCAAAAATATTCACGTGCGTAGCTAATAAATTACACGAATACACAACATTGTTATCAGCGGCAACACGCGCACACGCCAAATTATTATCGTTGATATCATAAGGTCTCAACGATGGAATAATATCAGATCAGGAATTCGAAGAAATGATTAAGATTTTACTATGAAGCAAATGGAGATCCAAACCCATTGTCTCCGACAAGGACACTGTCAAGGACAAAGAGAGAGATTTAGATCTCCCTTGATTTAAATCAAGGGGTAAATAATAATGTCGTAAAATCAAATACTGCGATTGCTAGTATAAATCATCGCTAATGCAACACCACCAACAACCACGATGATATCAGCGAGCTCAACCAAGCTTGAGTTTGACGTTATCGTTCCAACTGCGATTCCAGCCAAAGAAATAGCACTAACAAAATTTCGAGTGTACCATTGCTGGCCAAATACTAGATCAAAGTCGTTCGGTGGGTTGCTAGTAAATAATTCACTCGTATTTACGTATAAAAATAAACCTGATGGAACTCCCGATTGGCAAGTTGTTGGTATTCCTACGGGCAATTATCAAATAGAACAGATCAACGACGAATTCCAGCGTAGAATCAAATCTATCACAGGAAAAGAATCCAAGATCGCTATCACGGTTCACGAGCCACGTTATCAGCCACCACTGAAATATCAACGCCTGACTAAACCATTTAGAGAAGGGGGTTGAGGTTTTACAAAAAATCAGACTGAAAAACAATGATTTTTGATTAATTTTGACTGAAAATCAATCAAATTCAGTGAAATTTGAAGAAATTCGAAGGATTTTGTAAAAATATCTTTCTTATAATAAATAAATCTGTTTCTGAGTATGTTGGCGGTTATGTCAAACATGAAAAAATAAATTATTTGTGTGGTATTATATAATGTACCAACACACGAGAGTTTTTATATACAACAAAGAGGTACTCGAAAGTGCCGTCAAAACAATCTTGACACTTCCCCACACAGAAAAGTTTAGTGTTAATATACTTATTGATGATTATTGCGATGAAAATGTTTTGTTAACTCAGGAACAGTTAAATGATCTGCAATAAGAACATGTTATTACAGCTGTATGTGATAGAGATCAAATTCTGAATTACGCACATTCTTGCCTTAAACGGTCCAAGTTAGGGTTGTCCGAAAATTAAAACTACCCAACTTTCCGACAAAAAGTAAAAATTATGAACACCCCAGAGACAGACACCGCCGACAATAGTCAAAACGCCCGCTGTGTCACAACTTTCACTTTGTTTACAATCCGTTACAACTTTCACTTTCACAATCCCCCTTGACAAAGTCAGTGTTTACAATCTCACATAAATTTTTCAGTTGTCGCACACACACACACTTACAGTCTTTTTGTCTCGTATTCGCGTGACAACTCTGATCTAATTTTCTCAATCGCAGACGAATTGCTCAACTTGTGTGTCATCGACACAAGCTAGTGATTGTGTCATTGCCTGCTGGATTAATTTAATAAACCTGTATTCAGCCGCTAGTGTGTTTTTTCCTTCAGATTTTAGTTCTTGTAGCGCTTCAAAATCATTTATGATTTTATTAGGATCAAGTTGATCAGAAAGTTCTATATCATCTTCATGTAATTTTTGAATTGCAGAAATAATCGCATTAATATTTTCGTGATTCATTATATAATAAATATATATTTAAATAAAAAAATATTTGCATTCTTAATTTTTGAGGAATGCATGAACAGCACAAAAGGGGATAGCTGGGCCCAGGTGATGCCCATTGGTAGTATTTCCTGGAAGTATATACTTTATTTATATACAGACATCTGCTACCGTAAGCTGATGGTGCTCATATATTATTTATGTCCAACAGGCATTTGTATAGATCAGTGCCAATTTAAGCACAGACAACCCCCAGTGAATCCCTAGATTGCCAAACGACATTCTAGCAGGTTCAGAGAGCGATCCGAGCGAACCGACCTCCCGGGAATTATGATCTCTAGTCAGGCAATTAGCACAGATCGATAACATACACCAGGTTGGATATCAACCATATTTACACTATCTCAGCTGGTCCCCGCTGTACCCCAACTTATACAAAAAGAATTATTTTTTTTTTGTCGCTTGTGGATATTCGCGCTTGTATTAATTTGTCTATGTGATCGCTAGTCCTGACGCGTTACAGATTAGAGACGTTGCTGAGCTGGAAAAGAAAATAAAATGTCCAGTAAGTGTGAAGACATTAAATGGCGAGAGTTAGTATGAATCAAAGTATAAATGAAAGGCAGCTTCTATAGAAATTATTGATCATTACGCGCACGCGTAGACGTCGGACGTAACATGATTTCTACGAACTCGAACTGTTAAATTTTATGACGGTGATATGTTCGATTTTATTAGAAATATCAGCAAGAGCGATCCTGTATCCGTGTGGTTGTTTCAAAGTTCCGAATATGGAAATTATGAGCAGTTTGTACGGCCTAAAGGACATATTTATCGATCTGAGTCCGTCCACTCAGAAATAAAAAGTATGGCGTTGAGATATACCGATGATGTCGAACGATTAATCAGTAATTGCTTCACCGTTCAATCAGTTGCTGCTGACTTTGCTCAGGAGAAAAATTCACGGAAGCCAACACGGCTTGAATTTCTTGAAGATATACAAAGCAGTTGTGTCGAATACGGACACAGCAGATTGTGGAATACTAAATACGATTGTGGAGATGTTATCTCAGTTGAAATGGCTGCATGTTACCCCGGAAGTTTTCTTGGAATGGGAGAGTGTTCTAAGTATTTTTAAAGATTTTGACATCCTACACACGAAATGACTTGGGTTTCGATAAATGGACTCTTGCAGGTTTCGACTTAACTGGGTTCGCGTGTATTGAATCATTTGAGTTTGCATCGGGAAACCTTCATTAGATTGTGTATGTCTGGTTTGGTCGTCATTTTAACGAGCACGGTTGGGCTTCACTTTGTTTTGTTGCGATATATGCTTGATGCAAAAATACTAATATCGTTAACCGTGGGTGAAGCAATAATACCGTATCGCCCACAGAAACAAGTTTGGCTGCCGAAACCCGCTGTCGTCGAGAGATCTGTTCTGGGCGAGATCTTGAGCGTAATCCCGATGTTGTAGAATACGAAACTAAACTTGCAAGGCGGTTCATGTGATTATAAACGACATTGTACAAGATTAATTGTCGACGATGCTGAGCTAGATTATATAATTGCTGATACAGCAAGGAAAAATATATTTGTAAATCAAAATAATTTAACCTATCAGATGGAACCAAACTAGGCACGATTGTGATTTATGTTGATGACGATTCTCCACAATTCACTCATTTAAGATCTTCAATGTTAGCGTATGTTTCGATAAATTTATTATCGATGATAAACAGATTTCCTGACACCGCGGTTAGAGTCGCCACAGATTCATTTTATACCAATAAAAAATACGCAGAATTGCTAAATGAATTACAGATTGGTGTTGATGCATCATGGGGCAAATGTGGAATAAAAAGAGAAAAGATACTTAGTTATTCTGAATACGCCGACGTTGGATCTGAAGAAATATACAACAAAAATAGTCAAATGTCAGCGTTGTCATCAGCGCCATCGGTATATGACCCCGTGGCCAGACATAAAACAGTCTATCTTAACGGGTGCGGTAGTTCTGGTAAAACAACGCGTGCAATTGAATTATTTCGGAACTTTGACATGGTTGTTTGACGCCTACACATAGACTCGCCAGAGAAATGAAAGAAAGAGAAGTTAAATCTCATACTCATCACAGCTTCTTTCGGTGGAAAGGAGATACGTGGACACCTGAACGAATGGGTGAGAAATATATTCCTAAGATCATTATATGGGATAAGATATGCACAGTGTCTTTAGAAAAAACGTTTCTTGATTGGTTGTTAACTCGGAACACTGCTGTTATTATATCTGGAGATCATGGTCAACCACCACCTTTTGTTGCTTTATCTCCCATGACTGGTTAAAAGAATTCGTAGATTATGAGTGATGATCATAGAGCTATTGATAAATCGCTGAAGGAATTTAAAAAGCTGATCAGACTACAGCCGGTGAAGATTCAATGTGAAATAATGCGTAAGGTAATTCCAGAGACTACGATGAATGGTTTTTGGAATTTGTGGAGACCTGCTGATTTGATAGTTTCAAGTCGGAAGATAGTTCGTGATTCACTTCAGCAGAAATTATTTTTGTTACATAAAGAAAAGTTTTCAGATCTACCTGTGCCATTGTGTTATTGCCCAGGAGATACACGTAAACAAAACATTGATATTGAAATTCCTAGACGCTGACAGAGTCAGGGACAGAGTGAAGGAGGAAACAAAAACTCGTTCTTAATGATATTGTCTTGGTTCCTGTTGATGTTTTTGAGAGCGCGTTAACGATGGATAAATCTCCGTAGACTCTAGGATATGCAATAACAATTCATTCATCACAGGGATTAACTATTTGGGATACTAATATTTGGATTGTTGATGATCGTATCGAATGGTCAAATTTAGTTTATCTAGCAGTGTCGAGAGTCAGAAGAATGTCACGGAGGGTTGTCATAGATTGCGCAATGAATAATAATCAAACTCAGGAAATTAACGACGATATAGTAAGGAAAAAATTAGCTAATTATCATCAGTGTGACCAAAAAAAAACCAAAAAACAAAAAAAAAAACGCGACTTTGATCTCGATGCTGAATTTATTATGATGCTGAAACTACGACAACACAGTCACTGTGTTTGCTGAAACACAGTAATGTTGTGGCAGTATTCTCCTAATGATCCTCGACAGTTTACCGTGGATAGAATTAATAGTAATCTCGGCCACACACGCGAACATGTGATGCTGGCCTGTCTTGAGTGTAATCGACGTCGAGGAGCCAGTACGAATCATCCTTCACAAAAGTGAAGGTGGTGGTAATTGTGTATCTTCTGGAATTACTTGTGATTGTTCACGTACAAATCCACGTTGAGGGTCAGTTGAATCTAGTTTGTAGATTGCAGGTCTACCCATGGATCTTACCACGCTGGAAATTGTATGTGTTGTTACGCTCCAGACTGGGTCAGTCGCTCTTTTTTTACCCCCTCCCTCAAGCTCCCCCGGCTCATATAAATATCTGACAGTCACATTACCTAGTACTGGTTGTTTTGAGAAAGAGTCATGTCGTTGTACTGGTATGTGTTTCTTCGAGATTGCATTGATGGGTGTCATAGAAATTCCACGAGTAATTTCATTATTTTAACGCAGCTATCACACTTGGTAGTCGTGCAACCCATTCACGAGATCTCTTATCCGCCTGAACTTTATTTAGGGATATTTCCTGCGCATATTGATATCCAAACAATCGCTCAGCAAGTGTTCGATTAAATCGCTCAACGATTGCCTGATCGCGATTAATTGCGGTGTGCCCTCGGCTGATTTTGACGTTATGTTGTTTCATCAGAGATGTTACTGCCCCAAGAAATTCTTTGCCGGGGTCAGCCTGTAGCAACTGTGACCATCGCAAGGGCACTCGTAGATACAACTTCAGTTGCTGTCTTTGTTGAATAGTGGTTCTACTTCTTTGTATCTACTTGCAACGTCAACGATAGTCAATGCGTATTTGCATGTGCGCGATTGACGTCGACGTGTTTAAATAGTATCATGTGGTAAAAACAAAATATCTTCCTGATGAGCCTCATTGGGAGTGCCGACATGAAAATGCGCATACTGAATTTTTTTAGGTGGTGGTAGATAAATTTACCATATTGCCTGTCGTGCTAACCAATATTCAGCAACAGAACGCGCGACACCTGTCGCATCAGGAAGTTTACTAATCGCAGCTCTACCCCTCCAATATCCTCTTGGGCTATAATAAATTGACTCCATTATAATAATAATAATCGACCGACTAATTACCGGCCCCTAGCACTAGTTTGCCTTTCATCGCAGATCTTATAAAAAAAATTAGCAAGCGATTCTCTGCGAGATTTATTTTTTACAGACTTTAGAGTGTGAATCAACTTCACGTCTGCAATATGTCGTTGTTGTATATCTGGACTTGTATACGCGACATCATGAACGTGGCACGCTTGATCAATCGCATTTATTGCATACTCTCCAGGTCTTGGTTGACCTTTCTCGTCAAGTCGAATATCAAGTCGGGTTCAAGGACCACAATAATTATATCTAGAAAGATGCTTCTCGCCAGGACACTTAGCCCAGGTAATTTTCCCAGTGAAGCAGCAATATCTCAGCCTGTTTGATGAGTGATAAATTTATAGATTTTGTACCGCATTTCACACACTTGCCTGAAAGTGCACGCTTTTAATTCCTCGTCGTTATTGTTTTTAATCTAATGGTGGGGGTGGGCGTTCTGCATCGAACACAATATAAATTCATATACTTATTATATTTCTACAACATGGATATCATTGATTTTTCAGCTACACGAAAGCAAGAGCCAATCAAGCATCATCCAGCGCTACCAAATTCTATCAGAGCAATTATCATAGGTCCATCTGGGTCTGGTAAGACGCAATTGTTGCTTAACCTGATAATGAGATGACTCAGGTGGGATAAGTTGTATTTAGTGGTACCATCTGTAGATGATCAGCGATGCTACAACGTGCTTAAAGAATTTAATGAAAATGCAATGTTGTTGGATGAGGACGGCAATGATATTATTGACTTTATCACCAATATTGATGATGCACCGTTGGTAGATGATCTCGATGGATGTATTAATAATCTCGTAGTATACGATGATGTGATGCTAGACAAACAACGAAATCCAGCTCAGATATATTCCCGAAGCAGACACAAAACCACCGATATTATGTTACTCAGCGATATACGCAAATACCTAAAGTGATCAGAGATAACTGTAATCTTCTGATTGTCTTTAATGGTGATGATACCCATATACTAAGAACTAGATAACCAGACTTGGTGTTCAGGTGATATGGATATGAATAAGTTTAAAAACTTCTTTTCAAAAGAGCAAGCGATTCCTCATGGATTTATCACGATAAATTTACATGATCCTCGGTCGCGATATCGTGTAGGTCTCGATAAAATTTTTGGTTGAGAGACCTCCCACCTAACGGCGTCGCTACCTACAGCAGCAGAGAGGGAACGATCAGCAGTGAATGTTCCGTGTTGGTAAATAACCCTGTAGATTCGTAGAGGCTTCGGTTTAGTGCAACCAGGTTAGAGGTCTCGGTTTAGGGTTATTGACGCTTATATTTTCATTTTCGTAGGAAGCTTTATTTTTGCGAAATAACCCTCCTAAAAATTGGACTGTTCACCCTCCCTGCTTCTTGTCTTTACATGGAGATTCTCAATCTTGTCATCTACAAGATTATCATTCACATGAATGACATTCACATTACTAGGTAAATCACCTCATTCCATATTCATAAACAAATCTCCCTCAAGTCATCAATTTCCTCTTTGATCCATCTCTAGATGATACACAGACAAAATAAGCTCCACTCTGCTTATTGAAATAACCACATCTATTCCAACTCCCAAGATTGACAACTTCACCATTTCTATTAGCTGCATATCTGTCACATACATTATGATTCTTAAATTCAATTCCAATTTTATAGCCCTCTCCACTCCTAGACATTCGTCTACCTCCCATACAATCAGCCACTGGTATTCCAATATGAGATCCTTCTAACAATCTTCTAATATTCATGCTGAAATTCACAATGCAATCTTCTCAAAATCCAAATCTCTGTGCAAACCACACACAAATTCCAACTTCAATTTATATTCAATTCACACACATGCGCAGTCAATCAATAATTACAAAATCTAGACATGCGCAGTCAATACAACCAACCACTCAAACGTAATAAAAACTTAAAGTGGAGCGGATAAAATACACTACCTCCGCCAATACTAAAAAAATTAAATGACCATAAAATATATAAATAGAGACATATAAATAGAGGCATTAAATTACCATACTTAGAGACAAGACAGATACAAGACAGAGACAAAAAAGAGACATTAGAAAACCTTACTTAATTTAGACATGCGCACTCTACACAATTATCGAAACCAAACCTAACTGTAGACTGACTCTACATTACTCTATATTAATATTCATAATTTAATACAAGCGGAGCGGATAAAATATAATACCTCCGCCAAAACTAAAATTACGCAATCATAAAATAAATTTATAACTAACAAAAAAATGGTACATAGAAAATGTAACATGTTACGGTCAATGAGACAGGGACTCTACCAAATGTTACACTCAGTGTTACGCGTACCAACACTGTAACAACAATGACTGCCACTTGTTACAATCAGCATACCCAACACTATAACAAATCCTATGTACCTAAATACAAAAAACAATATATCTCTCCTAAAGGCGCTCTCAAAAATTTCAAGTCAGCACGTTTGAATTCCTCAGACCCGTGACTTGTCGTTCAAAGATCGTTAATTTCCGTCAGCATCGCCTATTCGGCTTGCTTCCTCTTTTCTTTAAAAATTAATTTAAATCTCTTTTATGTCTCTTGAATATATATAAATTTAAAGACAGATTAGAGACATAGAAAAGGGTACACTATAGTGACACATTTAGGGACATAGTTAGGGATATTAAAAACCTTACCTAAATTTAGACATGCGCTACATATTTATAAATATACATAATAATAAATGTAGACTCGGTCTACATTACTCTACACCAATAATCT